>JAUZST010020395.1:0-32642 GCA_034779995.1 Parotocinclus haroldoi
TATCTCGAATAATATCCCCTCACATTTCTGTAAATATTTTATTAGATCTTTTCATGGAACAACACAGAAGATATGACACTTTGATACAATGAATTGTAAATTGTTCAGTCTACAGCTTGTATAACAGTGTAAATTTGCTGGGCCCTCAAAATAATACAACACACAGCCATTAATTTCTAAACATCTGGCAACAGAAGTAAGTACACCCCTAAGTGAAAATGGTCAAATTGCACCTAATTAGCCATTTTCCCTCCCTGGTATCATGTGGCTTGTTAATGTTACAAGGTCTCATTTGTGAATGGGGTGAGCAAGTGTTCTAAACTTGGTGTTATCGCTCTCACACTCTCTTATACTGGTGACTAGAAGCCTATATACAGAACTCTGAGAATCTGAAAAAAGATCATAAAGATGGCTATAAGGATATAAAATTATAAGGCTATAAGAAGACTGTCAACACCCTGAAAGCGAGCTGCAGCATGGTTGGCAAGCAGTTTAACATGATAGCGTTTACTCAGAACAGGCCTCATCATGGTCTACCAAAGAGATTGAGTGCAGCGTAAAGTACACATAGGCATTGCTTTAGAGGTTAAAGGGATGGAGGGGAGGTCAGTCTGCCAGTGCTCAGACCATACGCCTTACACTGTATCCTATTGTTCTGCATTGCTGTTGTCCCAAATGGAAGCCTCTTCTAAAGATAATGCACAAGAAAACCTGCAAACCGGTTGCTGAAGACAAGCAGACTAAGGACATGGATTTCTGGAACCATATCCTGTGATCTGATGAGACTAAATAAGATAAACTGATGGTGTCAAGCATGTGGTGGCAACCAGGTGAAGAGTACAACGACAAGTGTGTAGTAGGAATGCCATGTAATGTCAAGGATGGTGGTGGAAATGTAAAAGTTTGGGGCTGCATGAGTACTTTCAGCTGTGGGGAGCTACAGTTCATTGAGGGAATCATGAAGGCCAATGTACTGTGACATAACTGGGCTGCAGGGCAGTATTCCAACATAATAATGACCCCAAACCTCTAATATGACCACTGCCTTGCTAAAGAAACTGAGGGTCAAGTCTCCAGACCCTATTGAGCATCTGAACAGGAGGATGTCTGTAACATCCACCATCTCCGTGATGTGTTCATGGAGGAGTGGAAGAGGATCCCATTGGCAACCTGTGAGGCTCTAGTGAACTCCATGCCCAGGCAGTGTAAAGGCAGAACAATAATTAAGGCTGAAAAATAATTGTGACCACACAAAATATTGACACTTTGGAAACAATTTGACCATTTTTACTTATGGGTGTACTCACTTTTGTTGCCAGTTTAGACATTAATTGCTGTGCTGAGTTATTTTGAGGGCAACGATACTGTATGTCAAAGCAAATCACCTCGTTTTACAGCTCTTGTCCTAATAACCACAATATTTATGATTGATTTCACTCAAAGCTTGTGGAGGAGGATCTTGGGCTAGGCAATGAGGCGGAACTAGATGTACTTGGAACTGATGAGATACATGGTTTTTTGCATGTTTTTGCTGTACCACCTGGATAACATGGGCCCATCACGTTCCTGCCTGTTTAAAACCACACTGACAACTAGCCTTGTGGTTTACTCTTACTGTTTGCAGTTTATTTTTCTTACGGATAGAGGAGTTTAATTTCATTCAACTGCCTGCACACACATGTTTGGTGTTTGATTGATGCAGTGCATTGACTGACTTTGACTACTTGATATGAATTCATTGAGGCCTCATCAATCAACCTCATTCAAACTAAAGTGAGGACAACATTTTGAGCTTGACATCCATGATGCAGGTGCATGTGTTATTACTTGCAGTTTAGTTTTATCTTTAATCATCGATTCGAGATCATTAGAATTGTACAATTCACTTTCCACATTTTCTACCCAGCAAAGTATATACAGTCAGTAAGTATACATTTCAAATACACAATTATTAAGTTAATAAAAGCTGTTTAATTCATCTCTTTTGTCTGTAAATTACCTTGTAAGCCTTTGTGTGGGCAAGTCCATTGCAAAAAATAAAACTCCACAATACTTTTTGGCTAGTCATAGCCTAATAGAAATAGCATTTCATGACCTTTGTTGAGATGAAAAAATAAAAAAAATCATAATCAACTGAAAGTAGTTATGAGAATTCATATTTGATTTACTAGACTGACATATATTATCTTTGGCATCCCATCTAGGGTTGTTTCTGCCCTTGAGTCCAGAGTTGCTGGGTGGATCCACCACCCGTGTGGATTATGGATAAGATAATGGATGGATGGACATATATTAGCTAGCCTACGCATGTTAAGCCTATGTTAGAATGCCTGTCTATAGCATCAACTTTAGTATCCCATAAATTGCATCTGTACTTGCAACATGTGTATCTGAATCTGTAATCCCTCGTTGTGTCTTTATGGGTATGAGTGGAGCAGCAGTTGAACCACGAGGAAAGAAGAAGAGATGTGTATCTGTACATTTGAAATTTTATAACTTGATAATTATAATTTGATTTGATCCAACTCATAAAAATTGCTTAACTCAGCAACTCTCTCTAATCTGCTTTTGTTTTTCGTTCGTCATCTATTACCCTTTGCAATAATTTAACATATTAATTATCTTTCTCAAAATTTCTGCCTTTCTGCATTTCTCCAAACCAGTTTAAACTTAGCAGTCACCTAAATTCCCATAAATTCTCAGTTTCGTTTTTTTTTTTTTATTATTTTGACTTATCCTCACCCTGACATCTTCCTTTGGAACAGTTAGCTTGGTAACTATTCTGCCTTGTTTCCATGACTAATAGACATCTTCTGTATATATGCAAGCATGTGACACTTACAGTTTACAATACATTCGGTGAAATTGCATGTTATGCGATCTGTCTGAAAACCATATTTTAAACTGTATTTAGCAGTACTAAATAGAATTTTGTCATGTATCGCATATTGGCCAAAGGGCTACTGCTTTTTTGTTTTTCAAGATATAAAATGGGTGTTCATCTCATTGTAAAGCTACTTGCAGTGCATTGATTCACTCAGCGCCTCTCTCTGTCTCTTGTTTTCTCTCTCTCACTCACAACACATAATTTTGGAAATATGAACTTTCTTTTATTTAAGCGGTACAGCATGTTTTCTTTTGCATTGATGACACAAGCAGGTATTTCAAAAGTGAGTAGGGAACTGACAGAGATGTGCAGAAGCTGTTAGACAGAAATGGTATGAGAAATATGCGCATTTTACTCTGGTGGCTACATTGCAAATATGCAGTACTTATTATTTCATCTAGACCACTGATGTACAGTACTGTGCAAAAGTCTTTCTATTTGTTTTTTTTTTGAGTTTTTTTACAAAAGCATTTTATATTTTTCAGTGTATATTTTGTTTGTTCATTTTTTAAGTTTTAATGATCTTTGCACTTTGTAGTTCTACAGTTACAGACTGTAGTTCATCTCTTTGTCTACATACTTTGTCCCCTTTACAATGCTCTCCAAGAGTCAGGACCCTGCAAATCTAGTAGATCATCCTAAGCACTTCAGTGACACTGACATAGCGTCAAGTGAAGCAGACACAGCAGTGCTGCTGGAGTTTTACAACACTGCTCACTCACTGTCCACTTTATTAGAGACTTCCACTTTATTGATCCACATTGTAGATGTAAAGTCAGAGATGGCAATTCATCTGTTGAGCTAGTAAACCTTAAATCCTTCATAATTGCTTACAGAATGCTGCCCACAGGATACTGGTAGATGGATTTTTGTCTGGTGGACTAATTTAAATACAGAAGTGACACTGAGATGGTTTAAAACTCCATCAGCAGTCCTGCATCTAGTACTTGCACCACAAAACACGCACTAACATGCCACCACCAGGCGTGTCACTGCATTGCTCAGAGTGATTTATCATTCAAATAGTACCTGATCTTTGGTAGTCCTTTGGCTGTCCTCACCATTAAAGAACAGTGCAAAGGGAACTAACAAAGTATGTAGAAAAAACAGCTCTTGTTCCTTGATACTCTTTTCAGCCTGTCTCATTATCTCTCTCATCATAGACAATCATTTTTGTTCATCTGACTAAAAAATAGTCCACTACATAATAAGAATTTATCTTGTACTCTTATATCAATTGTCAAAAATGATACAAAACACTTACTTAGTTGATCTCTCTAAAGTATCCCATTGTGGGTGTGGGTGTGTCCTGTGATTGTCTACTGCTTGTTCCTATTCCATGCATGGTGTTTTTGGTTTGGTTGTTTGAGTGTAAACAGGGAATCGCCTGATATGTAATATAAGCACTGACTGCATTTCATTGTATCAAAGTTCCCTATCTTCATTGTTATCGATTGAAAAGATATAATTAAAATATTTTGAACAAAATATTTACAAAAATGTGAGGGTTGCACACACTGTGAGATACTGCATATGTGAGTATGCAAAATCTGACTGTATCACTTGCTCCCCATTGTTCTTTTTGCACCAGACCCTTTAAGAGATCTTGTCGGTCTCTCTGCTATTGGAAGCCCAGGCACTATCCTTATACCAAACCATTTATATAAAATTAAAATGAAATTAATTATTAATTAAGTATTTTTTTTAAACATGCAGCTTTCATATGTAAACTGTGATCTTTTGAATAGTTCAAAGGGAGGGCTGATTTACATAGGTTTCCAAATGAACCCAGGATCAGAAATAGATGTGGGGAAGCAAGATAAGACAAGATAGATGCATGGCAACACAGCCTAAGTGAACTGGTTCAGTCATGTGAGATGTGTGTAGGAACCTGGACAAAGGGGTGAAGCACATTGGAGAATGTACCGGTGATTGTGTAGATGCCAGTGTGTCCCAGAGATTAGATGATATTGGTTTGAAAGTTCACAAATATATATGAGACCAATGGAATGAGCAGCAGATTTAGTTTGCCAACTCGGGTTGTCTTAAGTACACAGAATACATAACAAGATGATACATGTATTTTGCAGCACATTAGCTTGTACAGCAAGGACCAACATTTCCTGTTTACTTTTTAAGAAAGCCTGAGATCCCCAGTTTCTAGTTTAAATGGTAAGAAAATGGAATATGAAGCTATGGGGTTTCTGTGGTTTCCTTGGCACGGAGACAGAAAGGCTGCTCCTTCAGCATCAGACATATCTGCATATCTGTTGCTGTTGCTCTGTTCTTGTTCAGGTATTTGCATCCAAAATGGGAAGGCAAGGCTCTTTCATCTAAGGAGTTCTTCCAAGGTATAGGCAATATTGACACTTATCAAAGTTGTTTCCCAGTGAAGCATTGTCACGTTATCCTATTTAGAAAACCAAGCATAAGGCCATTTCATGCGCAAGGCGATTTCACCTCATTGAGACAGTTCAGGACAGAATACACACTCAGAACACACTCTAATCTTTTTTTCTAACCTACACTATGGTAGTCAACTGTAGACTTTCAACTAGTATCTTCCAAGTCTATCCTTCATATTGCTAGTTGGAGAAGTGTCCCTTTTTAACATTTCAGCTAACGCTTGGAATCTCTCATGTCGTGATCTTTGACGTGTGTGACTGCTTAGCTATAGTAAGTAACAAATATTTATTTTGCTGTTTGGAACCCAACAGTAAATATTTAAACCTAGGACAAAATATTTCATGCATACCACATGACATTGTGTGTTCCTGATTTGTGAGCATATCTATCTCTCATGACTGATCTGTTTTTCTTAGGTGTTTCCACTACATAGCGGCAGCACTTACAGTTCACTGGGGCAGCTCTAGCAGGGCAGCAGTTTGAATGACTGAAAAGGCCCCACTATCTTACAATGCTTTTTGTTTACCCTTTATGCATGTCCCTATGCTTGGTAGGAATTAATGCTGATGAACTAGGCAAGTAGGTCTTCATACATTTGGCAGTCATGTACAGTGGCGTTTGTCATACAGACACTTTTGTTACTCGCAGGTATGAAATATTTTATATTTTGTCTCAATTAAAAAACAACCAATTCTATTCTTTCTTTCATTTGTTTAATGGTTTCCCTTTAAAACAAGTGCGAAAATGATGATAATTTATGTAATACTTGAAATTAGTAATGTGAAATTATCCAAAACTTCTTTAGCATTCGCAAACCTTCAAACAACACTGTATATTTAAACTATAACGAGTCAAAACCATTTGTTTTTCTATTTGAATTTTTTTTATTTGTTTATTTTATATGTATGTTACTTTCATTAAGCAGGTTCACCTTTCGCGGACTCGGTCCATTGCAGATTTTCAAAAAATATTAATGGGGAAAATATATCGCAGATTTTCGCTGTTTCGCAGGTTTTTGCAGAACTTTTACATTTACAAAAATGTATAAAAATATATTACAAATATTAATCCTAACAATTGTCTGTGGTGTTGTGTTTGCTGTTTGTGAAAGTTTCATTATACACTGAATTCATTCAAGCCCTACGATGCCACTCAAACATTCTGCAAGTTGTATGGCTAAAATAGTGTATAAATACTTAAATAAATATAGCGTCCCTACTTCGCCTATTTTCGTTTATTGTGGGTGGTCCCGGAATGTAACCCCCAGAACAAAAACGAGGGAACACTGTAATACATTGTTAAACCTTTTTTTAATGAACAGTTTATAAAAGTATAATGTACAGATGTGAAGGAATATATATTCTAAATGTTGAAAATGGATTTCCTTCCTGTTTTCTTGGAGCATCTTTACATAACCTATTTAGAACCTGGTTAGATTGAAAGAACAGGGTGAAACATGAACTGCAGTTTTAAAAACACTGCAAACAAACTGTATGTCTAAGATCAATTAATTGGTCATACCTGTATTTAGAAAAATGTAGTTTACATATGTGTGACTGACAGTTGTATCTCTACATTTAATAGTTAGGTGAAATTAGTTTGGTGGCTTCAGCTAATTGGATGACATTCAGATGTGAGAGGATGCCCTGTTTTATTTAAAGAACAGGGATCTAGCGATGTCTGATATTCACAATAAATTTGTTAAAGTGTGTTATAGCATGAATAGAGGAGATTTTTCAGAACTTTAGTAAAATATTTGTTGATGCTTACTAGGTTTGGCTTGTTTACAAAGCCACTTTTAAAGAGATCGTAGCAGTGTGCAGTCAGACAGATTGTGTTCAAATTGAGGAAACTCACCCTTGTGGCTTGAAATAGTTTGTAAGATCACTACGGAACCCCGGGTAACTTCTAAGCAACTAAAGACCTCTCTCTTTTTCTTTCCAGAAAGAGCAATTCTGCTCATTACAAGATACATAAACAATCCAGAAAACTAGTGGGGGAAATTTTCTTTGTGGATGAGACCAAAATAGAACTTTTTGGATTAAATGAGAAACGTTAAGTCTGGAGATAGAAACCTAATGCATTCCAGCATAAGAATCATGTCCCAATTGTAAAATATTTTGGTCTTAGTGTCATAGTTTTGGCCTGTTTGACATCTTCCTTTTATTAATGTAATAAGTAATTCTGAATTATAGCAACTCTAAACACACAAGTCATTCAGAAAAAAGTTAATGTTGTCAATGACCAAGTTTTGACCATAATCCAATAGAAATGTTGTTAAGGGATATGAATCAAGCAGTTTATCTGACGAGACAGCAACACCCCAGAGTTAAAGCTGATCTTTATGAAGGAATGGGCAAAGATTTGTCCAAGATTTGCATAAGCATACTATTTCTCTCAAAAAATGTGTCCAAGGACAGATCAGTTGCAAGATAATGTTGTATATAGAAAACTATAAATTGTTCACAATCTTTCAAGCCCCACTCTGTGTGTGTGTGTTTGTGTGTGCATATTATGCAACATTTTTAAACAAAAAATGCCAGCTATGATAATGCACATTTAGATAAGGTTCTGCAAATACTGAGAGCTGCAGAATATGCAAATTGTTCAGCTTATGCTGTACAGCCTTATCTTGTTATCTCTCAGCCTGTAGTAATGATCACGGAGGTCTTTTTAGCACTACAGTGGCAATTTGTGGGCTGTGTCCCCATTATGTGTGGCTTTTGATTTTGCTCCAAACAAGAACAGGAATGATGTTGGTGAATTAGATAAAATATCTGCAGAGAACCCCAGCACACATTTTGCATATAATATTAATCATTTATGGCTATCTGCCCACCAGCATTAAATAATTGTGTAAATGTGAAAGCCCTTAGTGTTAATTAATGCCAGTGTGTGCCTTAATTAAGTCAAATCTTACCAACAGTGTGCCATTCAAAGGTTATTGCGATAAACCATATCCTATTACATATAACTTTGATTCTTTTAGAAATGTGTTTACTGTGTCTGCATGACATATACTATCACAAAAATGTATATAAATGTAAATCGGAATAAGATGGCATACACAACTATAACCCCAAAGAGTGCTCAGAGCCCTTGTTATTTTGCCATTTATTATAAAGGAATCTTGCTGTTGCACTGTTCAGGTGCCCATTATGACCATGAGGTTTTAGGTGCTCATACTCACCACTAGGTAACATCAGTAATGTTTTGAGTCCAGTAATGACCAGTTATAGTGTATATGTAGTGTATCAATATCTGTAACAGCGTGTGCCCGGGTGCTGGATGGCAGAACTGTGACCTTTTCAAGGATCTGGCCACTAAGGGGCAGCCTGTGCGTTTTGACACTGACTGAAAGACTCAGAGGAAGCACAGGAGGCTGGCTATGAGTATTTGGTCACATGTTGTGATAAAGATTACCAGATAAATTACTTGGGGACAAAAGGTTTGTTTATATGAAAACAAAATTCTGAAACTGAAAGTTCAAGTTTTAGGACTGAAAAATGAAACTGAATAATTTAAAAAATCAAGAATGTAGAACAATTTGTTTTAGTTTTACAGTTTCAAATTTATGTTTTCATCCTATTTTTAGGGTTTCATATTCTTTTTTCAGGTACAGATGTTTTTTAAATTCAGATTTATTTATATAGCGCTTTTTACAACAGAGCATATTTTTGAATTATATTTTTGATTTTCAGACCCTTTTTTCCTTTCGGATCCATGCTTTTCAATTCAGACTATAGCATGGTAGGCGGACATAAATATGAGAGGCATGGCATAATGACAGAAAGAATAACAATGAAGGCGGGGAACCCCACAAGATTGCCTGGACACCAAACATTTGGGCTGGCCCATTTCTCCTTGTAATACTGACACCTGACTAGGTGTTAGATTACAGTTGCCCTCTATATTGACAGGTGTGGATAGCTCAGTTAACACAGACACCATCCTCTGGCATCTCAATGTGCTCAGACAACAACCTAAAAAAAATTATAATAATCTCCTCATTGACAACAAAATCGCTTTTTAGTTGTTCTTAAAATAAACAAACATCATTTTACATTATTGTACTGGCTCTGTAAACTGATTTAAATTGCATACATGTAACAATGTCACAAATCACTGTCATTTAAGGCATGCACTACATCATAATTAATTGGAGAATATTAATGGTGAAAATAAATTTGATTGAGACAGTTAGGACAGTGTATTAAAACAAATACACTACAAAAACAGTGAAAAATTCATGATCGCTAGCTAACAGAACACAGTAAATCTAGTTAATGCTAGCCATATAATTTCCAGGTTTGACACATTCCAAAAGTCGTATTTTCATTTTATATATGCTCATATGTAACAAATTACTTTGGTAATATAAATTACATTGGTGGCATAGCATGTCCATCATTCTGCCATGCCCCTCTCAGCTAATGGCCTGCCTCCCACACTACAGAATGGTCAAAAGTTTGACACTGAACAACAAGGGGCTGAAAGTGAAAAAAAAATATCTGTACCCAGTAAAAAATGTGAAACCCCCAAGAATAGATTGGAAAACATAAAATTCGCAACTTCTTTCAAATGAATAAATCTTTTGACCCTATATGAGCTCCATAATGAATGAAGGCAATGTGGAAACATAAATGAAGGTGAAATAGATTGAGAAGAGCGAGAGAGATAAGTTCAGAGAGATGGGTATATATAGGCAGTTAATGAATGAGTAAAATAAAATACACTAAGCAATCTGTTCAGTGCCTTTGCACGTTTGACCCGCAAATAGTTCATTTGACTTGTGTGATTGCTCTGTGCCATAAAGGGGTGCAGTACACTGAACCATGCTTAGCCCACTTGAAGAGGTTCACTTGGACTTCGGCAGGGTATGCATGAAGTGTGATTGCTAATCGTGCTGGAATATGCAATACTATGTCAGCTGACTCTGTAAAAACCTCTATTACTTGCAACACGGCCAGGCAAAGGTTTGAGTTTCTTCTCAAAAGCAAAAAAATAAAAAATAAATAAAAATAATAGAGAATGCATAAATGTTGTTTTGACTAAAGGAGAGTAATCAGCTTTTAGCCGCACAGTCTGAATGTTTTATGTAATAAATACTGTACTTTTAAAAGAAGTGAAACCACAATTTGTTGAGCTAAAATGGGTGTGTTTTAACTGGAAAAGCAGTAAAATGCAGTAAATTTAGTAAAAAGGTCCATCCTGCATCCCCAACAGTATTTTTTACCTAATGTTAAAATATCTGAATCCATATAGCCAATAGCTGAATCCATTCCACTGACTCTGCTTTATATTCTTCACTCTAAGGTAATAACACCACTTGCAGAAGATTAAAACCTAAAAAAAATGGAAAAGACCACTTATTTTCTTAAAATTGTAATATCACTTGTAAATTGTCATGACATCAAGGTTGTACATTTTACACTATATAAATAAAGTAAACCATGCACTGACTATAGCAGCAATGGCTACAATACAGGACTGCACAACAGTGACAATATAACTGAGAGATATAAAGTTGTTTCACTGTCTTTTGTGCTTCATGCATCTACAGCTTTTTCTGCACACACCTTTTTGCTTTTTCCACTTTTGATCAGAATGGCAATAGAAATGAATTTTTGAGTCCAACCACTTAATATACCATAATGACAATATGGAACAGCACTCAGAGTCATTATGGCAGCCTTTACTGTGGTACAGTGTATAAAATAGGCACACAGTGCCCATCAGGGATGGAGGTAATTGCCTCTTCCATCTTTATTATTTTCTGCTCACAATTCACTTCTGTTTTCACCTCGGATTCATGGTCTTGCAAAGATGCTGAAAGTATTGCTGATGTATCCTACCCATCTCTGCTGCTAATAGCATTGTCATGTGATGTCCTTGGTATGAGTAAAGGACTGATTTAACACTATACCAGAATTTAATAGGGAAATATTATTCCTCTTAATCCTCAGTGGATAATATTAAGGATGTTCATCTGCAACCTTGGACATCTAAGCAGATATACATGAACGTACACTCACTGGCCACTTAGATTCACCTTGCTAGTACCAGATAGGAGCTTTCAGATGTGCATCTTTGTGAAACTCAACAAGGTCCTGGAACCATTCCTTACAAATTTTGGTTCTTGTTGACATGATAGCATCACACAGTTGCTGCAGATTTGTCGGCTGTACTTCCCTAAAGCAAATCTTCCATTCCACCACATTTCAGTGCAAGTGCTATATTGGACTGAGCTCTGGTGACAGTGGAGGCTATATGAGTATGTGAATGTTATTGCAAAAATTGAGACTTATCAAACCAGCCAAGCTTTTCTGTTCTTCTATTGTCTACTTTAAGAAAGCCCCTGTAAACTGTAGCATTAGTTGCATGTTCATAGCTGACATATGTGTAGGCAGTGTAGTCTGCTGCTGCAGTATCACATGCTTCAGTGTTCAATGTGTTATGCATTCAGAGATACCCTTCCCTATACCCCAGTTCTATCAAAAGGCTGTTTTTTGGACCATTCTATGTAAGCTCTAGATATGGCTGCATGCAAAAATTCCAATATATCAGTTTCTAAAATACTTATGCCATGTAAGTAATCATCTGTCTTACACATTCTGATGCTCAGTTTAAACTGCAGCAAAGTCATGATGACTACATCTACATGCATGTTGCTGTGCTAGATATTGGCATTAACAAGAGCTTTAACAGGAATACTTAAAGTAAAATTAAAATAAAGTGGCAAGTGAGGGTGTATGATGACATTTGATCTAAGTTATAATACAGTGTTTGTGTGTGTGTGTGTGTGTGTGTGTGTGTGTGTGTGTGTGTGTGTGTGTGTGTGAGAGAGAGAGAGAGAGAGTGTTCTCTTGCCAGTAATACAACTGTGCACTACATAGGCAAACAATATTGAACATGTTTTTACATGGTTAGTTGGTGCATTCTAGAGATTATAATAATTAATCTGGAAGTAAATTTCTAAAGGAATGTTTTCTAAATGGTACATTTACAGGTACTAGATAAAGCCTGCAGGGTACCTTTTTAATTATGCAGATAGCGCATTCCTAACTGGTACCCATTTGGTTTGATTTATACTCATGGGTTATCTAAGTTTGGCTGAAGTGCTGCTTGAAATTAAAATGTTTCATTTACATCTAACTCATGAAATATTATGGACATTTATAAGGTCTTAAGTTCCTTTTATTGCACTATAACTTTATCAAAAGCAATTTTCTTTTTTTGCGTTACTGTGTTGCTGAATGGCATAAACAGAAAATTACATTAAATTTAATTAGGCCTATTGGAAATTTAAATTAGTCATATTCACAGATGAGCAAATTGGTCATACCCAAAATGGTCATCAAAAGTTTCATTAATAATCCTGGAAGTGACACCTTGCATACCAGCATGCTGAACACTGCGTCACACCTTAAGGTACTCATTAGTGAATTGTAAAGCTATAAATTTGTTTGTTTTCTGTCAGTCATTTCTAGTTGTTAGAAGCCTAGGATAATCTATATCTCATTTAAAATATCTGTAGCTCAGGGATCAGAGATGAAAGATTTTATAGCAGTTTGTTAATAAGGCACAAACACACTATCACTTACTACCATGTTTTAAACTTAATCCATAATATTTTCTACGATGCATACAATTATGAATGCTTTGCTTAATACATTTTAAGGTGTTAGTAAAGTGTTATTGGATTCACAAATCATTGTATTCTGTTTTTATTTATGCTTTACACAATGTCCCAACTTCACTGGAATTGGTGATGTACAATGTTCTCGTTGCATAATGTGTATAATGTGAGTTAATCACACCAGGTCCACACCACAACCCCTCCTTTGTCAGGGCCACATTACATCAGGTGTTGATTATTTTCCACAACACGACACTGTGCTATTCCTTAACACATTCTTTAACACAGTCTAAAATGTTCTATACTTAGGTCTGTTGATCTGGAATACAAATTTATTTACATTTTTTCAAACAGCTGCAGCACTGTAATAGCTGGGCTGTGTCACCCACAACTACACAAAGCAAAAGGGTAAGCAAAAATATGCTGCTTCAACAACATAACTTTAAACTGTCAGATAATATGTTGAACTAACATTTTTAGATTAAGTAAATTTGTTTATGGAAATGGAATAATATAAATATAGTATGCTGAACAAAAATATAAACGCAATATTTTTGATTTTACTCCAATTTCTGAGACTTCAAGAATGTAAGACTTTTTGCATACAGTCAAGACTAAAGTACACCTGTGCAATAATAATGCTGTCTAATCGGCATCTTGATGTGCCACATCTGAAAGGTGGTTGGAGTAGCTTGGAAATTGAGAAGTGCTCACTAACACAGATTTAGATAAACTTGTAAACAATATTTGAGAAAATTATTTTGTGTACATAGATAAAGTCGTAGCTCATGAAAAATGCAGACGTGCTATGTAGTTCTACAATTACAGGTTGTGTAGTCCATCTGTTTGTCTACATACTTTGTTTGTCCCCTTGTTCACTAATGATCAGAACCCGACAACCAGGTACTGTTTGGATGGTGGTTTATTCTTAGCACTGCCATGAAATGTGGAGCAGACTCAGCAATGCTGTTGGCGTTATTAAATACCACCATGGGGCAGCACAATGGTGCAGTCACCTAACTGCTTCACCATTTCTTGTTCTTTCCAAAAATCAGTCACTGCCTCTGTGGAGTTTGCATGTCCTCTCTAAGTTTGCATGGGTTTTCTCTGGGTACTCAGGCTAATTGGTGTTTCTAGAGTGCTTTTTATTGTGCTAGTATGTATATAAGTGTGTATGTGCCCTACGATGGTTAGGCACCCTGTCTAGGGTTGCTGCCTTGCACTCCGGCTAGGAATCGGCTTTCCTGCCAGCGTGACCAGAACTACTTGGAAAAAGAAAATGAATAATTGAATCAACGAGCGTCACTGCAAGATAGTCCACTAACTAAAAATGACCATTCACGAGCATGTTGTAAGCATGTAAGTTGAACTACTTTTTCCTGCTTTTAACAAGGTTGAGCAATGCGGTAGATGTGCCTAGTAGAGTTCACAGTATGGACACAAAGTATGTAGAGACACAGATGAACTACAGTCTGTAATTGTTAGACACTAGTTTAGAAGATTAAGCAGCCCTTACTAATAATCAAAATTCAACAGCACCTTTGTATATACTCATTTAATAAATGTACTGTACCTGTACTTCATTCCCCATATAATCAATATGGGGAATGAAATACAGGTTGGGTCAAAAGCACAGGAAACCCTTTTATTTCAGAAACAAAAGGGAAAATGACATATCTGAAAACCTCAGAAAGTAATGTGTAATGGGGCTTTTAGGCTATGTCCGGAAAATGGCCGCCATCTTGAAAGTCATATTGGATCAAGGCAAGTTATTCCAATGGGACAGTTTTCATGTAGCATATCAAAGAAAACCAGAGTTGTCTTATAAATCCACTGCCAAAAGATCTCTTGTGGTTTAAAAGGTATCAACAAAGAAAGTTTATAACTTTTGTTGTTCTTCACAGGTAACTGAAGATGAAAGTAACCATTCTGACATCTGGGGAACACAGCTGCCGTATTATAGCTACAGACTTCAACAACCAACTTCCAGAAAGATCACAAAGTCCATGACACAGTACATGATGTGTCGCAGCAGAATGTGGTGTCAGCCAGTCATCCCTTGTACAAATACTTAAAAATAATAAGTGGTGCCCCTTCAAGATCCAGCTTCAGCAGAAGCTGTCAGAGAGGTACATGTTCTGCACCTGGGGGTTAGATCAGCATCAAAGGGATCCCACATTTAACATTTTGTTTGGTGATAAACCTAATTTTTATGTTAATGGTGAGGTCCACTGCCAGTGTAGAGTCACACTATAGAGCAGGTGTTTGTCAGTGGCTGGATATTCAGTTGCCTGGTCATTGGACTGGCTGCTGTTCACCTGTGGAATAGCTGTCCAGATCACCTGACCTCACAACATTTTACTTTAATTTCTGGGGTTATCACAACCAAATTGTGTATGCTGAGAAAATCCACAACAAACACCACCTTCTGCACCGCATAGTGGAGGCTTCACCACTTCTCCAGAGATTCTTATGTGGGTTCACATCAACTGTTGTTGCAACTGTCTGTGTGGATAGCCTTTGAACTACAGGAGGTATTGCAAATCTAATTATGGTAATCAATTCCCTAGACAATTATGGTCTTCTTGATTTTCTGCATGACCACTATCCCACTGGGAAAAAAAACTTGCTCTTGATCCAATATGGTGGTTTTTCAAGATGGTGGCTATGTTCCAGATATAGCCTAAAGGACAGGCTCCCAAACCCATTACTTGCTGGTGTATTCATATTTTTCCCTTTGTTTCTTAAATTAAAGGGTGTCCTGTGTCTTTTGACTTAACCTGTGTTTCAATTTCACTTAGCAATATTGGTATGTGAATTAATTAATGCATGGTATATCTGTTTAAAGGAATGTGTTATAGTTATGGAACTGCAGTGGGAGCTTTGTATTGCAGACTGTCAGCTAATCTATTATTGATGTTTTCCACATGTGCTACTGATCTAAGTGCAACATTCAGAATATAGCATATTTGTGTGTGTTGCAAGGGGTCTGTGGTTTATTCCTCATTTTGACTGACTGCCTTTGAGGGGTTGGCCAGATAAGAACAGGAGATAGATTTGAAAATCTGTAAAGTTTGTATATGGGCAGGAAGTCTTTGAAATGTTACAGACAGGCTCAACAGCTCTAGTTTTTAGAGGAGACGAATTTTAATTAAGAAATAGAAACATGGGATTGAATAAGTAGTGCTAAATTATTTAAGGTAATTATTTGTTTGCACCCAGTCATTTAGTTATGTGAGTTTGATGTTTGATGAGTAATTTATAGAGATTTTTATGGATTTCATTTTTTCTAATTTTAATAATTTAATCTGAACTAATGCAACTACACATCAGAATGACAAAGGAGCAACTAGTTTTGAATGTTGGAAATCTTAAGTAGTCATGCTTGCAAACAAAATTGTCAGATATCATATATACCATTTTGCTTTTGTAATTTCCGGAGTGACACCTTACATAAGCCAGTTTTTGCATGCCACAGCTGATTACAAGTGGCGGTGGGTAGTAATGCACTACGTTAACTCTATTACATTTGCTTGTGTATCTTTCTGTTAAAAGGTTATTAGAGTCATTTAAATTTGTGAGTTAATATATTGATATAATATATGTTTATATATCTCTTACCTAACTTTATGAAGAAATCATTGTATTTTTATTATGTTACTTTTAACTTTGTTGGTTTTTATATGTTTCAGTAATGGTAAAACCTTGTGTCTCTGATTTACTTATCTGGATTATGGAGCATGCATCAAAACATATGTATGCTTTGATAAGTTAAATATTCCTGATTCCACATGTTTTATTCTAAGCTATGCAGTCTCATAGAATAATAGAGAGAAAAGAATATTTGATTATAAATATAAAAGGTAATAGCGTAGATGCAGTGAAATAAACGTAACAAGTTATTATCACATTATTCTCGGTGTCTAACTTTCTCTCAACTATCATTCCTTTGCAGGAATGCTCAGCTAACTCCCTTGCACCGGTTATTTCATTCTCTTCACAGTTCATCGACATCCTTGAATAATTCACCATTCAGCAGACATGGGATGTACCTCTGCTGAAAGATTCATAGCTCTCAATGTTGGCTCCCTGGCTGACATGAAATACTGAGGGCTATTTGTACTTTATCCACTGAAGCAAAATGCAATTAAAGGAAAAATAAATAAATAAGAGTAATTAGATGCCTCTCTAGGAACAAGTACTACTCAGGTTGAGCTGCAGCACTAAATATAACCCCGATGTGATGTAATCCCAATTAAGTAATGTAGTCAAACATGTAATTTACCTCACTGCAACCTGCAATTTTCCCCATGGACTGAATTGGGTCTAAATAGCACCATCCTGATGGCATACTGGACTGTCAGCAGGGTTTTGATCTCTGGACTATGGGTCCATTTCTTACTGACTCTCCTTAGCCACAGGCTCTAATAGTCTTGGAGAAAGAGAAGCTGAAGCAATGGACCAAGCTGTGGGTAAAACTGAGAAACCATAAAAAGAACCATTTGAATTGGGGGAAAATGCTGCCACTGTGTATGTGTAGTGAGAGAGGTGTAGCAAAGAAATAATCAGTGAGATGCATCCCAGAATGGCAAAGTTTGTATTGCTGGAAACTGTCTATTGTGGTCAAACTGAGAAACACGAACAAAATGAAAGAACAGAAGATGCACTCCTTGACATGTAAAGAAAACATAGGTACCACTCTTACCAATAATTTGTGTTGTATTACACATCTCTGTGTGGTGAAACTACCTGACTTTATTTGGTATGTCTGTTTAATAACTTACACTAAATTGCTGAGTCACATAACAGCTTTTCCTTATCTCATTTTCAGGTTTTTTTTCTTATCCCTGCTTTAAAAGATTGTATTCATGTCCACCTGGAAAGAGTCTTTTGCTGCATGCGTCTAATGCTCATAGAACTTTAATAAACCCGAGTGCTTACTGTGTGCTTTCTACTCATATTGCTAAATCACATTTTCACATTTAACTTAAATCAATATTTAAGCTAACATAATATTAATGTAATTGTGGATTCTCTTGTCTAGAGAGTGATAATAAAATATTTTAGATTGATTTTCCTACTCTAGACGTTCCAGGAAGTGTCTGCAGCACTTATTTTGATGAGTTTTTAATAGTTAATGTAGCTAGTTAATGCTCGAGCAACGTGGATTCTGCAGTCACATTCATTTTATTATTTTTTCCCTGTCCTCGATAGCTTATACATTACAGCTTTTACTTGTGTTGATGCGTATTTTTGTAAGAATTTGTGAGAGGTGAAAAACTACATACTGTTTCCTGCTGTAAAGTAGATACATCTTGCTTAGTTTTCTTCAGTTCTGAGGCTCACATGATTTCTTGCTGACATACTTGAACTTTTAGCATTTATACTACTGAAGAAGTCAAGTTTCGCAGCCTTCAAGTATCTGTCGGTTATGTTCTATAATTCTGCTGTTAAGCATGTAAGAGTGTCAGAGCCCCATCTCTTTCAAATAGGAGCATTATGTACATTTGTTTCTGGCTAGCAAATGGATCATCACTGACACAGTGTCAAGTTTAGCTTTAGAACCACCTTTGTTTTTTTCATCAACTTAATACCTCTGCAATAAATTAACATTTGGAGAAACATAAGAGATTGCTGGATTTATGAATGTTGGTGTGTCTCTGTTAGAATTATGCACTGTTCATCGCTGTGTGAGACGAGAGCTGAATTAGTCACACAGCAGACTCAGAAAACATAAGAACAAAAAAGCATTCTCAGTGCTAGCAGGTTGATAATTTGGGGACTAAAGACTTTTTGATACATATTAAATAAATTGGCAAAAGATCGGAGCTGGTAAAAAGAAAGCAACAGAGAAAAGAATGAGAAGTGATGGCACTTCATATAAAAGTCTCCCCAGGCCAGTATATGGTTCAAAGCACCCGCTGATTCCCGCGTTATAATCAGGCCAAGGAGAAGTAAAGAGGACATGGTGTTAAATCAAGCCGTGAGTATTTACTGGAGGAGCCAACGACAACAAAATAGCACTGACTTCTTTTCTAATGTCAGGTCTCAACCTGTGATTGCACATTAGCTTGACTGATTGGTGCGCCCTGACAATTGTAATTATCCCAAATGTCTTGAGTAGTGCAAGGACAAGCTGTGCAGGCAGGGAGCAGGCTTTATCACAATTAGTCTGATCCCTTTGATCGCCTCCTACTAACTCATTCCTTTGGTCCAGAAACAATACAGTGAGTCAGTGTCGGACAGGAGGTGCAGATAACTGACCTAGCATGACCTGAAGGTAGGTCAGGCCCTGGTCAGCATGTAACAAACTACCTGGTAGGTCAGTGTCTCATATGGCATTTTTTACGATAGGGCATCCCGTGTCCACACACACGTGATCGGTGGGGCGAGGAGTCCAGAGTCCCGTGGTGAGGCCGTGAACAGCCTGGGCACTGAGGGTCGCTGGGATCCACAGAGTTGTTGTCCAGGGCGACAGGGTCCCAGGGGTTTGCGAATGGTCTGGAGCGAATAATGCCATAATGGGTCCAGGACGGCATCCATGCCGAGGGGGCCAAACAACAACGCCTATAGGAGCCGGGGTACCGTAAACGAACCCATCAAAAGAAAACTAAAAACAACCTGAACTGAAAGAAAATAAAAAGACAAAAAGCGGGAAAAATAAAACAGTGGCTTTCAGAGCCGAGGACATTATAACTGCCATAGATGGCCGGAGATCCAGGGGTCTGCCCGTTACGGCCGGATACAGGGGTCAGCACTGATAGTGACCCTATAGCGGCTTTAAGCGGCCAGGATCCAGAGGCGACCCCTCCGGCCGCAGACCCAAATGCGAGCCATACGAGCCACGGGTTCAGGTAAACAGCCCCTTCCAGCCTCATGTCCCAGGTGCCATCAGCTGCAGGGGAACACGAGCGGCAGAGTCCATGAAGGATTACAAAAACTAAACGGAAAACAAACAATGCGTGCACAGATAAAGGGCCCACTCAAAACATAACGCAAACAGACAGGGATTAATGTAATGAGCCGGCGAACACTGGCATGTTCGATCGGTTCTTATAACAAAACTAATTAACTAAAATGAAGAACAGGTGCGTATAGTAAAGGAACGAACCAATCGATGGCTGCGCAGAATCAAAGCAAACGCCATTACGGATGTAGGGAGAAAACGAAAACACAACACTAAGGTATCGGGGTAAAATAACACACCGTGGCGAACAACGCAAAACGGGCTCGCACCCTAACAGCATTTGCAGCTGAGCTCTCAGTGTATCCAAAAAGCACTTCAGGATTGGAGGTCAAGTCCTGTGTGTTGGTCTCTTGTTTCTGCTATAAAAACATTGTAAATATTTGTTATAAAAAAACTGCGCTGGTTAAAGCATACACTGAGATATCTGTTGAGATGTTTAATTACCAAAAGCAGGAGAGAAAATAATATGCAATTCTTAGAGGGTAGTACAATTACTAATTGCAAAAGGTGAACACGACATTAATGCATTACTCATAAGGTAAAAAAAACCTATCACCATAGAACTGATATTTAGATATAAACCTGTATAGTACAGTATATTTGGTAGTATTATGTTCCCTGAATGGAAAGTGTGGCTATTGTGTACTTCAGGTATTTTCAGATGGCTACCTTGTTTGAGCTTTGTAGTAATTGTTTTGTTAGCTACTGAGATTAGTAAGCTTTTTTGAGATGGAATCCAGTGTGTCAAATGTATACCAAAGTACACCAGTATACAAAATGTATACAAAAGTACACCAGTCATTCACAACTGTAAAACCAATTGGTCTGTAACAATGTTTATGTTGTTGTGTTGGTGTTCCGTGTAAAATGAAAGTCCAAACCCAGACCAGCTATCATATAGAAATAGCAATTTGCCTTTGTTAAAATCATTCAGGACTTTACTTCTGAAAATCTCCCATGTACAATATGATGACTGTTTATTATTTGACTTTTTAATGCTTTGACTGATCAGTGTACAAACTTCTGAAGTTAGGGTGCTGAATTTTGGGGACCATAAATGTTTGTACAAAATCTCCAAAAATAAAAACATTCATTTTGGAGCAGCACTTGAATTGTGCTTATGATAGACAATGCTTTTTCCGAAACGAAACACACCACAAAAACAAGAAATTGTTTCATTTGATGTAGCCTCCCACGGTGTTACAGATGATCAAACATGTAGTAAGTATTTATATTTAAACATCTATGTCATCATGAAAGAAAAAAAAACTGTACTGTTTTTTTTTATCCAGAATCCAGCAAGGATTGTTTTAGGTTCCCAAATGAGAACATGCCCTTTTGGGACAGGTGATTGCAAATAAAAATAGTTTTATTACTGTAAATATTAGTTAAATCTGAAAACTATAGCATTATGTTATTATATATATGTATGTATATTGTGCTCATGTGAGAGCAGCCATCATACAAATTTTATTAAAGTTCAGCTTCCCCTTTGAACCTACTGAGGAAAAAGAAATCTAAGAAAATATTTAAATTCTTTAAATATTAAAAGTCACACTCAATCCTGTATGCTGTTTCAGCTTGACCAGATTGTGTGAATGAAGGGCTCTCTTTACACACCTATATAAGTGTGTGTGTGTATACAAAGATGTACATGATAAACAAGTTTTATATTTATTGTGGTGCATTTACAGACTTATATGAATAGTAAACATGACATTATTTATACTGAAGGGGGGTAACCTTTGTGTGAAAATTTTTTTTATGGCTCGACATTCTAAGACAAGCACTTTATGTACCACTTCACAATTCTTTGGACTGTATTTAGAGGTTTCCAAAGTGTTACAGTATGCAGCTTTTCCTTTGCCAAAGCTGTCTGCGCAATTATCAGCATGGTACATTTGCGTTCCTTTCTTCAATCATTCTGGGTTGCAGACAGGCTTTAAGAGCTGGTAGTAGGCTGTAATCATCCATTCATAGGCTGATGGCTAATTTAAAAGGCCACTCTCAAAGTGTACTAGTGACTTTTTATTAGGCCTTTCTGGATTTGTAGCTGTGACTTCATTCATTTTCTCATTATTGGTCTGCTTATTGTACTTGTCACTAATTTACTTTGATTAGTCTGTGTGTTTCTGATTTGTGTGTCATTGGCTGAGATTATGTATTTGCTGTTGCAGCTAATTTCAAGTTTTATTAGATCCCACATAATTATAGTGTAGGTGTGGTTTTGCTGTTGTTGTTTTAGTTATTTTGCGGATTTGACTTGCTTGATCTAGTGATTTCTGTTGTAAAATGTCATAAACTATACCTGTATGCTATAAGGAAAATATTTTTTATCAGTCCAGATTAATAAATGATACAGATCATGATAAGATGTAGGAATTACTTTTTTATTTTTTAAACATTTTTCTCTAAAAAATACAGTCACCTTGGAAATAGAGTGGAGCTGTCATAAAAAATGTCATTCATATTGGGCTATGATAAGCACTTGTGAACATGAACATATATGCGCTATATAATCAAATGTTTAAGGACATCCAGAAATTGCATCTAAAGACACATATTAGAATTTAGTTTTATCCCTTTTTGATGCCACATCAGCCTTAAATCTGCTGAGATGTCTTTCCACTAGAAAGAAAACGAAATTCATACTAACTGAATCTTCTTGTGTAAAACATTGAGATTTTCAGTACAATCTGCTCTACTTCCACTACGTATCTATGGATATTCAATGCCTGGATGCTTTGAGTTAAACTTTGAGTTGAATTTGTTGTCAGTGATAATTAGTGATAATTGTCAGCACTAATTAGAATGGGTGTGCACAATCTTTTGGCCACAGTGTACGTCTGAGATTTGTGACATGATAACTGATCACACAGATCAAGAAATCAATATTATTTTCATAAACCTTAAAATACAAACTAATACAAATAAAACTAAATACAAAGTTTTGGTTCAGTTTGAACAAGCATGAGGATATACTGCATATGGAATATACTGTTCCATATCATTTGCTATTCCTGTCAGCTGCTATTTATTTGTACGGTGTCTCACAAGAGTGAGTACACACCTCTCACTCATGTAAATATTTTATTATATATTTTTCATGGGACAAGACAACTTATTTGACACTTTGATACAACGTAAGGCAGTTAGTCTACAGCATGTATACCAGTGTCTATTTGCTATGCCCTCGAAATAACTCAACACACAACCTTTAATGTCTAAACTGCTGGCGAGGAAAGTACATCTCTAAAATGGCCAAATTGTGCACAAAGTGTTAATATTTTGTATGGCAACCATTATTTTCCAGCACTGCCTTAACTATCTTGGGCTTGGAGTTTCACAGGTTCACAGGCTGCCAATGGAATCCTCTTCCACTCCTCTATGACAACATCACTGGTGGAGCTAGTGGATGTTAGACGCTCCTCCACAGATGCTCAATAGAGTTTAGGTCTAGAGACATGCTTGACCTTTACCCTCAGTTTCTTTAGCATGGCAGGTGTGTTTAGGGTCGTCATGTTGCAATACTGCCCTGCCACTCAGGGGATCATGCTCCACTTTAGTATGTCACAGTACATGTCGACATTAATTGTTCCCTCGATTAACTGTAGCTCCCCATAGCCAGCGGCACTCATGTTGCCCCAAACCATGACATTCCCACTATCATGCTTAACTGTATGCAAGGCACACTTTTTACTTCTTCCCTGGTTGCTGGCACACAGACTTGGCACCAACGTAACCAAATAAGTTAATCTTGATCTCATCAGACCATGGGATATGGTTCCAGCAATCCATCTCCTTCGTCTGCTTGTCTTCAGCAAACTGTTTGCAGGCTTTGTCGTGCATCATATTTAGAAATGGGTTCCTTCTGGGACGACAGCAATGCTTACCAATTTGAAGCATATGGTATGAGCACTGACAGGCTGAACCTACCCCTTTAACGTCAGCATCAATGCAGGCAGCATAGTCTATTTCCAGAAGTTAACATCTGGGTGTACAAAAGGACACCTTTGTTGCCAGCGGATTAGACATGGCTGTGTATTGAGTTATTAGTAGGACCCAGCAAATTTACACAGTTATACAAGCTGTAGACTGTATAATTTACATTGTATCCTATCTTTAGTGTTGCCCCTTGAAAATACATAAAAAAAATAATTACAAAAATGTGAGATATACTTATTTTTGTGAGATACTGTGTTTTAAAACATATTGTCCAAATAATTACACAATTCAGCAGGTTAACCGACTTGCAAGAAGCAGCTGGCATGAACAAATGTGTTGCTGGAGTAGTGGTCTGCATATGATTACCAGGCTTTTCAAGGGCAAACCAGGTGAAACTACTCCCATGTCGGGGCTGAATAATGGACTGGAACAAGGCCAGGGAGACTTGTCAGTGTTCATGTGGTCAAAAGGTCAGAGATGAGGGAAGATATTAAGGTCAAAGTGCTGTTCTATTATGTTGTTCTGGATTTTGGCACTGCATCTTACAGTTGGGGCATGCAGTGACTCTTTGCTTTCTGCTCACAGGCTCACCTCACAGGCAACCTTTGCGACTTTTCACCTGGGTGTGAAATGTTCTATTTATGCGTTTTGTTGGGCAAACATCCAACTTCCATGCATGTTGATTGAGAATTAGCATCTAAAAACAAGCTAAGACAGTACATAAATATAGGCAGCATCTGTTTTTTTTAACTTAAGTTCACACTGTTACGAGGCTTACCTAAAACTCCCGGTGTGCTTGCGGGTTGCCCCAGCAGCCGTTACAGAGTGTATCCAGTGACACACAGTGGCGCCGTTTATATTCGGAGTTTAACTGACGACGTGATATCGAACACCTGGCGTCTTTACTATAACAGTACGAGCACCAGTGTCGTCACGCACTCAACGGACGTACGGTCCGTCACTCACGGCACGATTCAGTATTTAAAAGTGGACAGTGACATTCCAGGGCATATATAGCTGATGGATGTGTACGGGGGAAACCCCTGAGGTATCTAGTGTGTTAGGGATAGATTCAGGATTTCCATTCCCGTCCTCACTCGGCTCCAATCGAGCCTCACTGCAGCCGGCTGCGCACTTCAGTTGAGACGCGCCCCGGGACTTCTTCCTCGTGTGCCATGACATGCTCAAGCTCACGTTCGCCCTCTGGCGTTTCGGAGCCCCTCCGCGCCACTCGATTTGGGAAGTGTCCCAAATTGTGCCCGTTTGTAGAGGTGTCTGATATAGCTGATGCGAATGTTCTGCGCAAGCCATCCAAGTTCTTAATATAAGCTGTCAAACCTGTTTGCATGTTGTTGCGGAAAAGCAGGGCTGAAAATTGGTTAATGGGCTCCAAAAAAAGTGGAAAGTGGAAACCTATAAATGTGTCATACTTAGAGTCACTGGAGTATTCTGTTTAACCTATGTATTTGGGTTGTCTGCAAAATATTGTGTATGTCGTGTTTGTCTGCTTAGCTAAAAAATTTACAATGCTTTGTTGTAAAAAATACTTCATAAATAAGATTCGGCATTCAGTAAACTACATCAGTTTTCTTTGGGACTTTAGATTAATTTTAGTAAAATGATTACTTCTACATTAAAAATAATCAAATGTAAAGAATTAGACCAGGTGAAAAGCAAATCTAATATTATACAATATAATTAAAAGACTAAAAATATTTGAAGCAATTACCTCAGTGGAGAAAGCTAATACCTGATTGCATCCATGTGCTTATGCTATTCCAACCATGGGTGTTAGTTTCTTCTTGATACTGAGTGCTCATGTGTCTGAGCTGTTGTTGCTCCTTAATGTTTCAATTTAAACAGAAATCTAATGGTATTTTAAAAGATATGACAGAACAATGCTGAATGTCATTAAGGTTTTGTTATTGTTTGTATGTTTGTGTGTGTGTGTGTGTGTGTGTGTCTTTATTGCTGTAAATGGCTGAAGGAAATCCAATTATTTCAAGGTACTTTTGGCCATGTAAGTGAATTGTGTTCTGTGTTCATTGTTGTTGTTGTTAAGTTCATTGTGAGTGATTTTTTTTTTGGTTTTATAATCATATGGGTTTACAACATTATCAAGGCTGTTTAAATTTTTTATCATTTTTTTCTGTTCATGTTAATGAGCGGGGAGCTTGTCAAGATAAACTTTTTGATCTAAGAAAACCTAAATATACATACATATATACATATATATATATGTGTGTGTGTGTGTGTGTGTGTGTGTGTGTGTGTGTGTGTGTGTGTGTGTGTTTTTCTGTCATTTTTGTCGAATATTTTCAAAATATATATGTTATATAATAATATATTTCTGTCAATAACGTAATGCTTTATAATATCAATCTTATCCACACACAGGAAGACACTGATTCTTCTCTGCCTAGCCAGTGGTAAAGTATAATTTGAAAAAATCCACTGGAGTACTGAAACAGGCAATTAAATTCCTTTAACTTAAGAGTGACTCCATGTTTTAGACAGGCAAGGCATTTCTTTCAAGCAATTAAAGGTACCATTGCTACTAGTGTGGCATTATTGTACTCCCTCCCATATCCACCAAAGGTGACTTCCCAAATGAAAGACAGCTTCATTTGCTTCCTAGTTAATTGGATTACAGCTGGAGGCTCTGCAACGGGTGCACAATTTAGTGCAGGCCACCAAATGAGGATAGTGGATTAACTGTAGGGTTGTTATGAGCAAGAAGCAATTTTCTACTGAAATGATAATATATTTAGCTTAGGAGAGAGAATGTCAGCAATGACAAAGTTTTCGAGCTAGGGCAATGAATGATAATGTACTGCTGCAGTTTAGTTATCAATGTACGTTCCAGGTACATGGGAAGATGTTTCTTCTTGTTTGTTTGTGGGTTTACTCACTATTTCTCTTACAAAAAGACACACCACACATGAACCAAATAGCAACCAAGCATTAACTGTGTGCCAGCATTAACTTTAGCATAATACAGGTACTAAATAAACATACAATGAACAACAACTATGAATAATAGTAAACTCCTTTTTTACCTGCTTATGGGATTGACAGGGCACTAAACATGCATTTTTTATTTTTTATTGGGGTGAGGTTGTAGCTAATTAATGGCCACTTCAAGGTTGCCTTCAAGGAGACATTAGCGGGATTAGTCAATCTATTTGTTAAATTTCTATATTTTTTCAACTTACGTACGCAATTAATAAGTACACTCACATAATCAGTGCTAATGCTACATAATTATACTGCTCACAAAAATTAGGGATATTTCAAATTTGAATATCCCTTAACGATATATCTCCTAATTTTTGTGGTCAAATATGAGGTACACACAAACATAAAAATACATACATTTGTGCATGTGGTATTTCTTATTCCCTAGCAGTGTAGATATTGTCATTATTGTAATTTTAGCCAGTAAAAAGTGAGACCAGTGAGACACCCACAGCATCCTTTAAATCTAACAGTGCTTTCACCATTATACATATAGTCTCAGATTCCACTTTTTTTATTTGTAAATAATCACTGGTAAAAAGCATAGTTAACTTTGGTTTTAAAGTTACACTTAGTAGAAGCTTTGCTCATCAGTGGTCAATTTCATTGTTATTTTGTTGTTGGAACTATATGGTGTTCTGTAAAACAGGTTTAAGAGCTTTTAACCAATTAAAATAAGCAGTTTTGGTTTCACCGTGCAAGTTTGGAAACCTTAAATGTAGCATAATTGCTAACTATCACTTGCAGATCTTATTAAACTGAGACAATTTAAAGACCTAATATAATTAATGATAATACTAAATAGGACCAAGCTGGGTTAAATAATAAAAAGAATAATAATACTATACAGGGTTCATTACTGATACTGTGTGGCCCTATTCATGAGATTCAGACAGACACTGGCAGCAAGGGAGTGCTTGTAGTTCCATGCTTCCTCACGCCAGATGTGTGTTACTCTTACTGTGCTAAGCTTTCATTTGGCAGGAACCTGTCTGTGGAGGAATCCCTTGTGTCGCTCTATCAAATGGCTTGCATACCGTGCATATTCACTTGTCAGATGAAAGTTGCCTGTCATATAATGAATTTAGCCTTTGGAGAAAATTAAGCTCTCAAAAGCAAAGCATTACATTAATGGCACTTTATACAAGCTGGGTTACTGTTAAAAGTCAAAAATTAAAGAAAGATAGTAAATATAAGAAAATATGGTCAAATATGATAGTTTTGTTTAGGATTTGTGAGTTTGTCATTTGTGTGTTTATTGTTTCTTGTGTTACATAGCAGCAGCACACTGACTTCTAAACTAAAAATAATAAACTTAACAATATACAATATGGCACAGTGGGATAATTGAGTCCTAACAGTGTCATCTAGGTGAGTCAGCTGTCACACATTTATGAATTCCTATATCTGGGTGAAAGGGGGCCTGCAACAGTGACTCCTAGCCAACCATATAATATGTGTGTGTGTTTGTGTGTATACATGTTTATACACATATATATGAAGCTAGAATATATAAGGCTGGATATATATATATATATATATATAGTTTTTTTTCTTGACAAATTTCTAGCTTTATATATTCCAAGCCAAGTTTTTCTCCTTAATCTACACTCACACAAGAAGGTTGCAATAACCAGGACTCTTCCTTGAGCTGGCCACCACACCAAACTAATAAATTGGGGAAGATGGGCATTTAATCCAATGGTCACTCTAGCTAAGCTTCACAGATCCTGTGTGCAAATGGAAGAAATATGAAACACATGAAACTCCCAACTGGAGTTTCCAGAAGAGCATCTAATGGGTTGTAAGAAACAAGATTCTCTAGTCTGATGAAACCAATATTGAACTTTTTGGTGAAACTACATGTAATAGACAGAAATGCCCCTTGGTCTATATATGTCACAGAAAAACAACTTTAGCATTAATCTCAAGAAAGAAAACACCTAAATTAACCATTATGCTTGAGATGTTTAAGCTTTGTGTACAGAAATAGTTCACATTAATTATTGGTGTTAATATAAGCTGATATATTATGACATATTGCAGTGTTGAATACGTTGTTTTAAGTACTCAACTTCAAATTGTTGTTGTCAATTCATTGAATTGGTTTGGACTGATTTAATGTTTAACACGAAAGTTAAGATATATGTTTATATATAATTTCTTGTTGCTATAATATTAAGGGTTTAGTAATTTGTATTACGCATTGATTTTAAACCATCAGAAATACACTTCTGAAGTTCTATTCCAGATGTCAGTGAAAGTGAATTTAGAGATTCAAAGAGCAAACTCATTGGGACTCGCTGTTTTAAAATCATGCATCCACACATATATGTAGTGCATTCATAAATAATATACATAAATAAACTAAAGCTCTCGCTCTAAAACCCATGGTTTAACATCATATTTTTTGGTTTATCAAACTGCCCGGTTGATCTTTTCTGGGAAGAGCAGAATTTAGCATTTTTGCAGCATTGTTCCTGTGCACACAACAGTATTGTGGCAACTGGGTAAGCAACTTGTCTCTGACTGTAAGCAAATTGTCTCCAGCACCTTCTGTAAAACACACACCTGAAATGAAACATTTAGGTGCCAGGAAGATTGTTCTTTGGCCAAAGGAATTAGGAGAACAAGGAAGGGTGGGCAAGGTCTTGACAGAAATAATTTATCTGACCAGAGAGGCAATTTAACACATCTCTGCTGATTTGTGTATGTTCTTGCCTCCATGTCCACCACCATCAATACGTGTGTCACTGAGTGGCTCTAAATAACAACGGGTCGCTTATTTACACTGCTAAACTCGATCAGATCGGCGAAGAGTGTAAACAAGGAGGGGGTGTTGGCTGACCTGTGTCCTCCTAAATGAGCATGCTGGTGTAAATATCAAAGCCTTGCAGTGGATTAATGTGGTTGTGGCATTATTCTGTCAAACATAGCTTGACTTTTCTTACTTACGCCAACACTAGTGCAGCAATTTATAGTGGTCCACCTTCCATATGGTGCAGTAGTAATTGCTTATGGGTATGGATTTGTAAGAGGAAGGGGGTGTAGGAGATATTACATCTTCGAAGATGGAGATTTACAGTTCTTGTCCAATATCTTTCATCCACCATTATCCAGCGAGATGACGACCAAAATAATTGCATCATCATGAAAACATTAAGTTTAATGAAACATCCTTGTTGAAGAAGGTTTTTTTTTTTATTTCATGTACATTTATAAATGAAAACTAGCTGTTTCTGATGTTGCTGATCTATCTATTTTGGTTGAAAAAGAAGCAGATCCAGCTATTGCTATCATTGTTGATGGGGCCACCATTTCTGCTAAGTGGTTCACTTAGTGATTGATTTAACCTCCTTGTTTTATATAGTGCTCACAAAAATTGAAATATAATGAAATATCCCCTAATTTTTGTGAGCAGTGTACTTTGGTGTAATCAGTCAACAAACAAATTGAGTCTAATAGGAGTCTCTAATAATCCTACACATAGTTACATAGTTGTTACATATGCAGCCTTTAGTTAGAACTATTTTTAAACTTGTTGCTACATAGGTAACCTTGCAGCGTTGTGTGAGGAAGCAGTAATGTGTTGATCAGGTTGAAAATGCAAGTGTTTTGTGCATTGTGCTTTGCCTGTGCTTCTGTGAAGGCATGAATGTCATTACATGCGTGTGTCTTCACTGTGTGGGAGTAAGAAAAGCTATTTGTGTGTAGATAAACAGTCAAGCTCCTCTTCTCTGTGTATCCTAAGCAGCTGCAATAATTACAGTCTCACACACTCTCGCTCTTCCTCATGCTCTCTCTCTCTCTCTCTCTCTCTCTCCCTCTCACTGTCATTGTCTTTTTCTTAAAAGGCTGTGATAGTTTTGTTTTCACATTTGAGACATGAGTCATGAAACTGAGGATTCAACACTCTTTATACACTATATCCATATGATGTGTGCTGGAGGTAGTTTCAAACTGTGTGTGTTTAAATGCACAAAGTATTCTAATAAATGCAAATAATTTACATTTTAGAGGGAGGATGAACACGGTCATGGATCGCAAAAGTTTGGCCAACAACCTCCTTCCCTCAGGAAGAGCATTGAAGTTGGGTCGTGGTCAGGTCTTCTAGCATTACAATGACCCGAAGCACCCAGCAAGAGCAACTAAGGAGTAGCTCCGTAAGCATTTTGAGGTCCTGGAGTGGCCTAGCCAGTCTTCAGACCAGAACCCAATAGAATATTTGGAAGGAGCTGAAACGGTCTCCCACCGACAACCCCAAAATCTGAAAGATCTGGAAAAGATCTTCACGATTTTTTTTTTTTTACAAAAACTTCAGCCTGCTTTTACAAAAATAATATATACAAAATATTTGTTTCATGGAAACATAGGAATAGGTGTAGGTGCAGAATTCATGTCAATGAAAAGTCCTTACAGTTATTGAAAGAAAATGTGTGTGTATGTATTAGCAGTAATATGATAAAGCACATGAACAAATGACAGCTTTCACTGTGTTTTGTTATAAATTATTAACCCTCATTGGTCAGACACGGTGTAGAGACAAAGAGAAAGAAGACAGAAATCAAGACATATAGAACTGCTATGAGCCAAAGGCAAAGGACAGAGCGCGAACAACATGGCAAATTTCATTTTTTCAATTTGTCTCCATGAGTGAAAGAGTGAGAGTGTGAGCATTCTGCCACTAGCAAAATGTGTGTTACCTTGGCAACTAATCCTATTTACTGGGTATTGGAATCATTATTCAGGCATTTAGGGTAAAAGCTAAATAGATGTCATCTCTATGTTTCAGGGACTCAGCAGGCTGCCAGCGAAAGACATTAGTAATCAGTGGTACAATGTGTATTTGTGTACGTGTGTGTTTTATTTTCTGTAATTTTGCAGCAATCTTATGCCATATATTATAGGCACAAAAAGGGTGGTGCTAATGATGCTGCGGTGCCCCTGGATTTGCTCATGTAAAAGTTTAACTCGCCAAAACAATTAATTTAAAAATTAATACATTTTGCAAGTTTTTACACCCTCAAATAATGGGGGGGGGTCTGTAATTTTTTTTATCATAGATGCACTTCATAGGTGAGTATCAAAATCTAAAAAAATGTTAAATAATTAATGTATATTTTATTGCATAAAATGCGTATTTGATCACCTACCAACAAGCAAAAATTCTGGCTCTCACAGACCTGTTATGCATTTATTACCTGTATTAACGGCACCTGTTTGAACTTGTTACCTGTAAAAAAAAGGCACCTGTCCACATACTCAGTAAATCACACTCCAAACTATCCACCCTGCCCAAAACCAAAAAGGGAGAGAATTGTAGACCTGCACAAGGTAATGATTATTTTGAGAAAGGTTAGGAATCAGTCCAGAACTACACGGGAGGAACTGGTCAATGGCCTGAAGGCAGCTGGGATTACAGTCTCAAAGATGACCATTATTAACACAATACGCTCTCATGGATTAAACTCATGCAGGATATGTAAGGTCCTCCTGCTTACACCAGCAAATATCAAGGCAACTATGTAGGAGTGGCTCGGTAAGAAGCACTTCAAGGTCCTGGAGAGGTCTAGCCAGTCCTGAAGCCTTCTTTTGGATCTTTGTCGCCTATCGACAAAACCTAAAAGATCTGGAGAAAATCTAGAAGGTTTTTCTACCATATCAAATACTTATTTTATGCCATAAAATGCAAATAATTTTAATAATTTAAAAACCATATAATTTAATTTTCTGGATTTTGTTTAGATTCTGTCTCTCAGAGTTGAAGGGTAACTATCTAT
>JAUZST010020406.1:0-32641 GCA_034779995.1 Parotocinclus haroldoi
ATGAACTAGTTTCTCAGCATCTTGAAAGGAAAGAATATTTCTAAGTTTAGCAATGTTACGTAACTGAAAGAAAGCAAATCGTGTGATGTTGTTCATGTGAACGTCAAGGGAGAGATCGGATAGGTTTCCCCCATCACCCACACACTACTAACTTTCAATTAGCGAGTGAACAGGTGATATCACAAATCACTCCCGTCACCAACACCACGTGACCTAAGAAGTGCATGTCTTTAATTAGTCCAAGTACAAGTAATAATCAAAACCTTATTCTTGACGAGCCATTCACCATTGTCAGCTGTCATCAACACATCTCAAATCCCCATAATACCTCATTTAGTCATGGCCTGAGTTTGAACCTGAGAAAGATCACTTGATAAGAGAAAGTGCTAACCACTACCCTACAAAGACAACTCCAAACAACAGAGCTGTGGTCCAGGCTTCGACGCTTACTAACATTCAGTCAGGTAAACAAATAACCACCACAGTTCAGCTTTGCTACTAATTTAAGAAATTTGGTTTGTTATGGTCTGAGTTTGAACCTGACCTTTCACTTTATAAGCTAATGTGCCACTAGTTTAGAGACAGCTAGAATTAACAGAGCTGTGGCCCAGGCTTTAGTTCATACTAAAATTCAATCAGGTAAATAAATTACCACGACAGTTCAGCTTCCAACAAACTAGGCTTACAACTTACAACAAACTAGGCTTGTTAGGACCTGTTTTAAACCAGAGACCTTTCACTTGATAACTGAAAGTGCTAACCACTACCCTACAGAGACAGCTAGGAATAACATAGGCTTTGTCCAGGCTTTGGCTCTTACTAAAATTCACTCAGTTAAACAAATAACCACCACAGTTCAGCTTTGCTACAAATGTAAAAGAACTTGGCTGATTATGGCCTGAGTTTGAAAATGAGACCTGTCAAATTCAAATGTATTTATATAGCGCTTTTTACAATGGAGAAAGAGTGGCAAGGAAAAACTGCCTGATTAAGAAGGAAGAAACCTTGGGAAGACCAAGACCTCTTGATAAGACATGTCCCTTGCTAACCACTACCCTACAGAGACAGCTGGAAATAACAAAGCTGTGGTCCTAATCCACTCATACCAGCACAAGACACACTACCGTGTCACGAGTCACTGTTACTGCTGTGCTCAAAATGTCCCATTAACAAGCAATATGTGATCACTGGCAGTCGTGTGGTGGTCGCTTTCTATTGATGTACAAAATATACATAACAGATGGATAAGTTAGTGCATGTATACAACGTTCACTTTCATATTAGGTGTAATCATCACTGAGTGTTTCAAGGTGGATGTACTTATAAAGAAAGGGTAAACATTAACCATGTTCTCAGGAAAACCTCAGGAGAGCCACAATTCTTTGTGGAAAGGATTGCATTTAGCAATTTGCTGGAAATATTTAGATGTAGTTTTATCTGCATATTAGAAATGGGGATCTCTTGATTTTAACCAGATACGACACCAAACAATTTTTGTTTAATTGAAAACCTTATGACCACTAGAAGCATACCACAAAATTATGCTGAGAAAAACCATTATAAATCATTAACCAAAAGTGATAATTAGTGCTATGCTTTACTCATTCTTAGGCTTTTACAATGGCCAGAATTTTTTTTTTTATCTTAACAGCAAAATACTAGATCAAGCCAGATCCAGACCTTGTAGTTCTTGAGTTCTGCTTTGAAGGATGAGGCCATGTCATTGGCCAATTGTTTACATTTCCACCTTATATTTTCATTTAAGACCAGACTGTTAAAATGTCATTGAGTTGATATCAATGGAATGAAACTCGTGTCCCCAATTATAATGAACACTCGATGACTGAAGATAAAATGATGGCCACGACCCACTCCCTCACTTGTCATTTAATCCCATATCTAAAAAGAGTTATATCATTACATGCAAATTTGTGATTCATCACTAAATATCACTTTCATTCAGTCGTCCACGTGGCATTTCTTCTTTTTAGCCCATTGTAACTCTGAGTTCATTTTTAAGTGTTAGTTTTGTTTGTTTCTATTTTCTTTATGTAAATCCCATTTCATTAAGATGATTTTGTACTGTTTTGCCACAGAGCTGGACTCGTGTTTCCACCCACTTCTTTTTCATTCGTTTCATTGTGCATTTTCTATTTTAACACATATTGCATTGCATTTTCTATCCTGAGGCTTTAATATCTTGTTCTATTTGTTTTTGTCTTTTTCATGCATCACCTTCCCATTATGTTCGTACTTGCACCGGAGTTTAGACATAGCTGACTTGGAACAGCCTTTGCTACCCTAAATGTTGGATTTCCTTTTTGAAGAAGTTTTAGAATCCTTTCCTTTGTTTTAAATTACATCTCTGTTGTTGGGGCTATTTTCCTCCAATTTCATTTTGAAACATCCCCTAATTTTTTGAGTAGTATGTTGCTCTATATTATCTGGAAAAAAGATGAGATCAATTCGAATGATATACAGTGTTTTCTCGTTTATGGCAGGGGTTACGTTCCAGGACCACCCACAATAAACGAAAATCTGCAAAATAGGGATGCTATATTTATTTAAGTATTGAAACACTATTTTAACCATAGAATTTGTAGAACGTTTAAGTGGCATCGTAGGGCTTGAATAAATTCAGTCTATATTGAAACTTTCACAAACAGCAAACACCGCAGACAAAAACTTGTAATGTCGGCGAATAGCGACTCACTTTATAACATTCCTTTATTGTTAGAATTAATATTTTGAATACATTTTTATAAGTTTTTAAAAATTTTCAAATGTAAAAGTTCAGCAAAACCCGCGATATATTCTTCCCATTATTATTTTTTTCTCGCGATGCACCGAGACTGGGAAAGATAAACCGCGAAGTGGCGAAGGAACACTGTATTTTGTTTGATATTCTTTAGAAAGCTAAAACATTTAGCTACAAAAGAAAATGTCTGGTGTCATATCTGAGATTTGTTTATTTGCTACGACCGAAAAAACATTAAGTGGGGTGATATCATAATCAGTACCAGGGGTAGTACCACATCCCAAAGTTGGAAAGGGCCCAACATATGTAAAAACTCTACAAATCATTACTCCACCATAGGTAGCTTTAACAGTTACAGGCAAGGCAGGTTACGTCCATGGATTCGGTTTGTCCATATTCGGTTCCTTATGTTATGTTGCAGCGCAACACTTTCGTAAATGTCTTGATGATGATAGAGGGAGGGGGGTTATACACAGAGGAAGGCTGTAGGCTCCTCAAAAATGTTAGCAGGGGAAGAATGTATATTTGTAGAAGTATAAAATACAGCTACGCTTTCATAGCTATTAGTGTGTTACTAACAAAAAGAGTTTCTTTGTACCACCCATTACAGTATTATCTGCCTCCAGTACCAGAGTAGAGGTCACTATGGTTACTGAACGGAATGCAAGATCAATGCTCTCTCTAGTGGTTTCATATGTTATTACAATGAATTATTATTCCTGTCTGTAAATTTTAATTCACGTTATGCAAGTACATGCATTCAAACTCACAGGAAGGTCATTAATTCACTACATCTGTACTTAGGTACATTAATTCATTCATTATTCTTCATGCCTTCCTTATCCAATTCAGTTCCAATTTAAATGCCTGTTATTCACTAGATAGATGAATTGATTTAACATTAATGCAATTCTAAAATGAATTACAAATGAAGAGCAAATTAAATCTGAATATTTAAAATTTTATTGCATTAAATTTGTTAGTCGCTAGTTTAATGAATGCCTTTGCGTTAGTGGACTAATATGAATTTTGGTATGTTAAAAGTGGCAATAACGTATAGCTATGATCTGTCATTACCTTGTCTGATATGAGGCTGACTTTCATTTAAAATTTGGCATGTACAATAATCCATGCGCGAAAAATGTTTTGAAAAGATGCTGGGCTTTATGGGAAATGTAGTGCCTGTAGCGTGTCCTGTAGTTACGCTCAGCAATTCAGGATAAAAATGACATTTAACAGCCATGAATTTATCGGGGCACTTAAATAAAATGGGTGTGATGCCCCTCATGGTACCAATCCACTGTGAACACATGCACTTACATTCACTGCCTCACTCACACTGCTACACTTTAGAGACATCAATTGATCTTATGCATATCTTTGTAATGACCTTGGACAAGAGCGTGTGGACTAGTTTGTCTGAAAAAGATACTGGTCAGTTAGGTGGGTCATGACTCATGCAGTGTGCATTGTGTATAGGAAACATCACCAGACAAATGGCAGTGAGTAGACGAAATGGACTAAAACGTTGAGCATGATATGGTGTTATGAGTCCACAATTCTTAATTCCTAAAAGTGTGATGAAGAAAATAGATATTTGATATGTGATTGGGGCTGCTCGGTTGGTAGGTCCAAGAAGGTCCAGGGTTCAATCCCAGAGTGGAGCTGTCTGGATCCTTTCTGTGTCGAGTCTGCATGTCCTCCCCGTGTCTGTGTGGGTTTACTCCGGTTACTCTGGTTTCCTCCCACAGTCCAAAGACATGTGTCGAAATTGCCATTGACCTGTGTGCATATATATATATATATATATATATATATATGAATATATAATTTGTATATATTCATACTTGTCCTATATTTTTTATTTTTATTTTTTTGCTATGATTTAATATACATTTAGTATTTGTTTAATTAACATCTAGGCCAGCCATGGAGGATGGATCCCCTGTTGAGTTTTGGTCCTCCCAAGGTTTCTTCCTACCATTTAAGTTAAGTTTTTCCTTTCCACTGTCGCCCTAGGCTTGCTCAACTTGGGATTGGCCTTTTAAGATAATGTATTACTGTAAAGCTGCATTGAGACAATGTTACGTTGTGAATTGAGTTGAATTGTTATAATCTGCAACGGACAGATTAACTAAATGATAAACTACTTTATCTTTGTATTTCAATAAAATTCAGGTATTATAAATATCTAATAAAATATCCATGTCAATCTGAGTAATATAAAAAAAAGGAAAAAAAAATTCAAACAATAGTTATGGTGGCCCTGAACAAAAAAGCATGAGGCCAGGCTCGCAAAGAATTTTAGCAGTCAGTTTGAATTTAATAGAAGAGAAAATCACTAAAACTATGTCCAGCTTCTAATCATACATTTTCTCACATTACTAAAACGTTCAATTAAATTTTATAAAAATGTAATTCATTTTCAGCTTACAAACAATTTCTAAGATAAATGAATGCATTTTAAATGGTCTGCACCTGCAAAAATGCAAAGCAAATTGTGCAACCCCAAATCACAAGTGGTTGGGACAAAATGGAAAATGCAAATTGATAAAGCACAGTGTTCTGCCAGTATAAACTCAAGATATATCATCTTTTGACTGGTCAAATTTATTTTAAAAATCAATTTTTGCATTTAATTTTTAAAAAAGGTGAGACGGGGCAATTGAGGTCTGGTAATGAGGTAAAAAATAAATATGGACTTTGTTTTAAAATGATTTGGCACAAAATAGTATACAAGAAAGACAGTACCTGACCTAAGATTTGTCCACAAATGCCTGAGCACATTATTGAAATGTTTCAAACCAATGTTCCTCAAAGCAGGATTGGAAAGGATTTACATATTTAAGTCCAAAATGTTTCTGCTTTGGCTTGTTTTGGATTGTCTTGTTAAATAAAAATAGTCTGGATGATCCTTAATGTCTTTGGTCTGGCACACATGGCATCCATTTACTCCAAATAAATATCTTAAATATTGATTCATCTTACCACTATCCACATTTCCTGTGTAATTGTCTATCCTCTCTGTTGCTTCTGGACATGGTTAACACAAGGCTTTTTTTTGCACAGTAAAGTTTTAAGTGGCATTTATGAATGTAGTTCTGTACTGTAGTGCTTGATAAAGGTTTGCCAAAGTAATTTTTAGCCCATGTTTTTATATCAGCCATTGTTGAATGACGGTTCTTGATGCAGTGCCGTCTGAAGGATTGGAGATGTTTTCTTACACATTTGTTGACAATCTGAGGATCGTCTGGACATCTTTACTAATGAAAGCCTTTTCAGCCTTTCGTACCAAATCATGATTATATTCACATGTTGATAACACCTGTTTGAAATCACATAATTATTTAGTTGTTTAATCTCATTACTAGTTCTAAATTGTTCCCATCCCAACTTTGGAATGCGTTGCAGGCCTGGGAATAGATCATTAATAACAACTTAAATAGAGTTGAACAGAAAAAAAACATGAACTATCTTGGGTTCATACGTGTTGCAATAAAATGAAATCAAAGTACATGTAAGGAACACTTCATTTTAAAAATGTACATTAAGTCGGGGTTGTAGATGCAAGGTAAATGTTTGATAAAGGTACATGAAGATATCATAATTACTGTTAGCAATAACCCCAGATGATTTCATATCTGAGTAGACTACTATGTACTCAAAACATGTGGGGTTTTGTATCGTAATTGCAACTGTATTCGTATCTGTATTTTTAATCTATAATTTATTAGAAATTAGATTTAAACGAATTAAATATAAATTAGTATTAATATTAATTGGCTTAGGGCTCAAGGGTTTAATACCTGCAAATTAGCTTTTGTGTTGATGTGTCATTTGTGGCCAGGGCTATGATAGGTAGCTTAAAGTTTTTGTAAACATTTAAAAAAAATGCTTGGAAAAATGTTTTTTGTGTTCTGATTAATATTGAAATATTATAAAGCTGCTTAAGGAAAAATGGCCCTGTGACCATTCTGGCTATCTAACTGGTAGACCATGTTGGATAAGCACAAGCAATTAATCATAGCTTTACATATTTGTTTATTGACACTACATTAAAAACATTTTGAACATTATTAATCACGCTGTAGGCTTTATAGTAACAAATGAATCCTGTTATCTTGTGATTAATAAAGTTGCCCAAATTAATATTTTATAAACGTGAAGCGATCTTAGTTTTGGATTTGGGAACACACTATACACCACAACCAAGTATATAGTAGCAGTTGAAGATCAAACTATGGTACAGTACAATTACAACATTATACTGGTCATTGTGTGTATTATTATTGGTTAAAACCCCCAATTTAATTTATAGATAGCAGCATGATTTTGATACTACACAGACCACAGTTTTATTTTTCCTCCAATTACTGTCTGTACAGAATTTGCAATGTTTACTTCTTCCTGGATTCCTTCCACCTTCCAACAGCCTGTCTGTAGGTGTATTGGTTACTGTCGTGCTCCTAGATGGGACTGAATGTGTGTGTAGTACCTTTGTGATAGTTTGGCACTATGTAAAAGGTGCATTCCTGATTTGTACCCAGTGTTTCAGTGATGGGCTTTGGAAACTGGAGTGGACACTGGAGAAAGATGAATGCATGTACACTCACCTGTCACTTTATTAGGCACATCTCCTTATTATACAATTATAGACTGTGGTCTATCTTTTCCATACTTGTCCTTACTTGTCCTTATTACTCGGTTCTCTAATGCACAGAATCCCCACAGGACCAGTGCAGATCAGGTATTGTTTTGTGGTTAAGCATTCTTAACACTGCCGTGATACTGACATTGTGCCGGTATGAGTGGATTGGACCCACTGGTACTACTGGAGTTTTTAAATACTATAATCTAAAATATATATAGAGAGGATATGTGTCTATTAGACACATGTCTTGCTCCATCTTGTAGCTGTAATGTCAGAGACAGAAGCACAACTTGCTGCACAGTTTGTGTTAGTCATCCTGTAATCCTCCATAAGTGTTCAGAGGATGCTACCTGTTCTGGTGGCTGGGGATTTTTAGTTGGGAGACTAGTTTTAGTCCATTAGTGGCACTGAAAATCCAGCACCATGTCTGTGCCTGAACAAGAGATATGTTTTGTCTGGTCAACTTCATTTAAATTTGACTTTATTTCCTGCATTCCAGGCCTGCAACACATTTTGTGTTTTAATGTTGCCATTTCTTTTAATCACACTGAAAAGTTATGGCACAGAGGACACCATGTAATTTTCTTCATATATTTATTATTTGGGACTGGACAGGACCTCTTCTTTGGCATCCATGCCTTTGTAGTGTGTGCAGCATGTGGTTTTGTATTGTCTTATTGAGAAATGCATGGACATCCCTGGAATTCCAGGAATGTCTCGAAGGAGGAAATGTTGCTTTAAGATATCAATGTACTTTTCTGCATCAATGCTGCCATCACAGAAATGTAAATAACCTGTAACAAGGACACTATCACAGCCCTGTACCATGACACACCCTGGATTTTGGACGTGTTGTCGATAACAGTTGTAACTGGTCCTGAAGTACAAATCCATCTGACCACAATACATATATCCACTGTGTGATGGTAAATCATAGAATGCCTTTGAGCCCACATAACTTAATACCACTTCTAGACATGAAACAAATTTTTGCACAGTAAACTTTTCACTGGCATTTATGAATGTATGAATGTAGTGTAGTGCTTGACAAAGGTTTGCCAAATTAATCCCTTGCCCATGTGGTTCTATCAACTGTTGATGAATGATGGTTCTTGATGCAGTGTAGTGTGAGGGATCGAAGGTCATGGGCATTTGTCTTAAACTTGCGCTCTTGGTATTTACGCACTGAGATTCCTCCTGATTGAATCGTTTAATTATGTCATTCATTGCAGAGGGAGAAATATGTCAATCCCTTCCAATCTTTCCTTGAGGCACAGTGTTTTTAAACATTTCAATAATTTTCTCATGCATTTTTTTCTGGCCATCCTATTAAAGACTGGATGCTGCTTTTGTAGCAAATCATGATTATAATCACCTGCTTGAAATCACATCATTATTTCTTTTTTTTACATTGATTGCTAGTTCCAATGTATGTTTTTTAACAAATGAAATTAAGTTGACCAGACAAAACATGAAATATCACAGATTCACACTGTCCTCAGTCGAATAAAACTAATTGTAAGAAACACATTTTTTATATGTATTTTCCATACTATCTCAACTTTTTTGGATTAGCAGTTGTAAATAATAATTCTGTAATAAGTCTGTAATTGTATAACCAGAAATTGTTTCTGTATGCTAAGTTAAACTGTTAAAATGGACAATGTGTGTATTAACAAGGAAGTGTATCTAATAACGTGGCCAATAAGTGTGTATGTTAGTTCATATGTGTTGGTACCTTTGATGATATTGAATATACACATGCACTGTGTAAATACAGTATAAACATTATAGTATAGCAACCAGTGTTTATACGGAAGCACCGACACAGTGGTTACGGTATTAGTCCTTTGAAGAGAAGATCTAGGGCTCATAACAAAGCACTGTTGAGCTGGTTCTATTGGATGCTTGATCAAGACCTTTAATCCCTAATGCTCAGATTGTACGTTGAAATAAATCGTATCAGTTGTCAGTTTCTCTGATAAGGGCATATGCTAAATTATGTAAATGTATTGCTATGGGAGATGATATCAGACGGAACGATCAGCCATGCCGAAGATGCTCCCTCTCCCATCTCTACATAGACTTAATACATTGAAATGTTTTATATATAATGTTAATGATGTTTATTACCCAAATGAGGATGGGTTTCCCTTCTGAGTCTGATTCCTCTTAAGGTTTCTTCCTCTTAATCTCAGGGAGTTTTTGCTTTCCACTGTCGCCATTGGCTTGCTCATTAGGGACAAATAGAATTCAATTTGTGACACTTGTTTATACATCAATGTAAAGCTGCCTTGTGACAATGTCTATTGGTAAAATTGCTATACAAATACAATTGCATTGAATTGAATTATGGGGATACAGTGATACCGTGCTTACTGTGATCAGAAGGAAGGAATTCAGACCAAATCACTCACACTTTTGGGCTTTAAAGCAAAGCCCTTGGGCTTCAACTCTCACAGTCCACTGGGCAGGAAAAATCTCTTTCTAACTGGCAGCACAGGGTGAAAGACATAAACCACCTTTGGGTAGGGTGCCATCACAGAGTACAGGCCCCCACAGAAACTCACCCATTCACTAGTACTGTTACACTAGAGACCCCTATTAAAAACTTTTTATATATTGTGTGCTTGGTGGTAACATCATCTTCTCACGGAACGAAGGCTCTGGGCTCAATCCCAAGTTGATCGGCCTGGGTCCTTTCGGCATGCTGTTGGCATGTTCTCCCTACTATTATTTTGTGCACAGGTTGCTTACATATAACAAATATAAAATATAACATACAATGATTTGTTTTTACTACAGGTATGCACTGTTTAACGTCGATCCGATCAACATCCGTTTTTAACATGCTTAAGAATCACAAAAGAAAATCAAAATCTCTTGTATGGATCTTATTTAGATCTGAATGTAGATAAACTAGTATGAGGGAATCCTTGTGACATCTGCTGACAGAAAAGAGGATCACAGTCTTGAAAGGCAGAAAACCACATGGCAGCCCTTCACGCTGGTTTTCAGATTTATGAAAATAGGTAACAAGGTATGCACCTGCAAAGTATCAGCTGCTACGGCCATGTCCCGTCGATGTCTATTTCGGTCCTTGTTTCACAGATCGTAATTTGGACGTTAAACGGCGCGTACCTCGACGATTAGCGAACAAATAGAATAAACGCTAAAAGCGCTGACGTACACCTATTTCGGATTGGCTGTTGTGTGAGTATGGGTTTTGAGTGCGGAGACATAATGAGGGAGCTATGAAGCATATTGGTATTTAACGCGGAGACGCGCCCATATGCAGACATTTTGGCTCAAGCGCCTTCGGCCATTGCCTGGATATATCGAGGGATTCGGGAGCGTTACAGATGCCATTTTGGATCCGAGTCTGGCAGTTTCCTGGCTATCGTTGAGAGGGAGGAGCCTTTGGATTGAGGACTCTAGTAGCAGCATCGGAGCGGGAGGGTGACACTCAGGGAACGGAGAACAGGAGAAAGACGAGAGCGCTACGGGATATGTTTTTCGAGGAATAAGCTGCATTTGCTGGTACCTGGGCGTGTGCCATCTTCATAACGCAAGCATGAGTGTGTTCGGAGAAAAAATGGAAGCGACACCGTGTCGGTGGAATTAGCGAAAGCGTGCAGCTCCGCGCCATATCCTCTAACGTACGAGGCATATAAATCCTGCTAGCTAGCTCTAGTCAACCATTTTCACCAGGCTAGCATCCTAACTAGCTGCCTGTGCAGCCGCGCTACGGATGTTGCGACCGAATCGGCGGATCTTTGATTTGCTCTGACACCAATAATTGCACCGTTTTAATAGTCGGCCTCGCAGAGCGATCATTGATTCGAATCAGAGGATTAGGGAGCCGGGCGGCTAGACTGGGAAGGAGAAGGTGGGGCGGAGGAGTGTCAACCCGACACTGCAAGCAAGCAAGGCTAGCTTCTTAGCCGGACACTGCCACTGCCATTCCAGGGAATAATCGTTTGCAACGATCTGCTTACATCCGAGACGCCCTGATTGATCGAAGAGGGAAGCGGTGCAGGTTTTGGACGGATCTTCCCGAAGATAACACTAACAAGCTAGAATCAGTGCTTCTCTCTGGACCATGGCTGACGACGACGTGCTCTTTGAAGATGTGTACGAGCTGTGCGAGGTGATTGGGAAGTGAGTATCTGAATAACAAATCCTGATCGTATCTATGTAATGCGTATATAGCTTGACGATTTTTGGAGCTAGACGGGTTTCCTTGCGTGATCGAGAGGACCTACGGGCCAACGGTATCACTATCCAGCGCCTGATATTAAATGACAGTCGTGTCCATTGATAAGCTTGCGATTTTCCTGATCTTCTTGAATGTTTCAGTCGTTTTTGTCGTATCTCTATAGCTGTGCTGCACCTATACAATCGGCGAGTGACATTGCTACTGGCTTTGATCAATTTCCCCACGATCTCTTCATAAATCTCAAATGTCGTTTGTTGAGAAGCTTGTTGGATCCTTTCTGTGATCTTAACAATCGCTCTAATCTCTGACCTCAGTCATGCCCTGTGCTACTACATTTTTTTTTTAATAGTAATGCTCTCGATGAGGAGTTTAGCATGTTCTCTCGTACCTCATCTTACACTGCAGCCATGTTTAATATTTCTGGTCCATTTAATTGTGCAGTAGTATTAATGCAGCTGCACATTCGTGATTCACCTGTTTAACTGCACGTTAACACAGCAATTTTAATCAGCCAGTTACTTAGACGAAATCGTGATGAAGTTCGAACCGCGCATCAAACAGAATGTGGAGGAACGGTGATAAAAGTGACTTTGAGTCTGGTGTGGTTCTTTGGTGCTGGATTGATTGGACTGAGTTTTTTAGAAACGGCTAGGAATTTCACACAGCTATCTTGAGGGTTTATGGAGAAATACCCAGTGTGTGGCAGTTGTCTGGGAGAACGGCCAGACTGGTTCCAGCTGATAGAAAGCGAACAGTACCACCTGTTACAACCAGGTATGGAGAAGAGCATCTCTGAGTGCATGCCATGTCAAACCTTTAAGCAGATGGGACCATACCAGATGCCACTCCTGTCAGCAAATAATAGGCAACTGAGGTTAAAATGTACACAGGCTCACCGAAATTGGACTATCAAAGATCGGAAAAGTATCACGTGGTCGGATGAGGCTCCATTTCTGCTGTGATATTTGAATGACAGGGTCAGAATATGGTGGAGACAGTGATGGCATGTATCCTATCCTGTCATGTAGCAATGGTTTAAGCTGCTGCTGGTGGTTTAGTGATGTGGGGATATTTTCTTTCCTTGCTGTGGGCCCTTTATTACAAATTGAGTTGTAGTTAAACTTCACATTCTTCCTGAGTATTGGTTCTGACCATGTCTATTCCTTTCTGATGACAGAGTAGCGTCTTCTATGACTACTCGTCAGAAATTTAAGTAATGTCAAGCAGGTTTGTTGAACGTGACAATGGGACCTTTGGGATTTGGTGCAATCGGAGATTTGCATCATTGATGTACAGCAAATGCATGATGCTAAAAACTTTGGAGGAATGTTTCCTGCACCTGGTTAAGTCTATTGCACTGAGAATTGAGACCGTTGTGAAGGAAAAAGTGGGTAATACAAGCAAGGCAAGCTTGTTCATTGATAAGATTGCGACATTCCTGTTCAGCAGAATATATCTTTCGCAATGATTTACAGCGCTCACAAGTGTCACTTGACAAGTGCTGATCCTGTTTGTTTCTTTTTCCTGACACAGTGCAGCACCTACACCATCACTGATATAGTTACTGTCTGTGGGAATTATGGCATGTTCTTTTCTTGTGACACATGCACTGTTATACTACCCATATTACAGACGACAGTTGCTCTACAGTAAGGGTGGGGGAAAATTAGATTTTTACATGCATCATGATTCTGAATCGATTAACAAATGTCAATAATCGATAATCGAGCACACTTACACCTGAACATGTAGACCAGCTTCTGTTCGTACACAAGAACTTAAACATTAGCACTCACTCACTTAGCTCTGTAACATCTATTTTGAGTTTAATATTCTTGAAGTATCCGTTTTATTTTTTTGCGCTTCAAAAAGTTTCTCACTTTTGACTTTTGGACCCGATTTGACGGCGGGGTGGGATCTAGGCAATCAACGGCTGCTGGAGTTAAGCCCCCGCCCACCAGCTCATTCTACACAGCCCACTACATCAGCGAAGGCACAAAAGTCTTTTACTCTGATGGTCAAGAATAAACACAGTGACGATAGTTTTAACAACGATCTCATTTAGTAATGCACAGTAATAGTATAGGCTTACAGTCACACTACTAATCTGTTAATTTAAGTGATAATTTAATAGCATAATATTAAGACTTAATGTTAAGATTTAATAAGCTGGAACAAACAACCCAGCAGTGATACTTTTTGAAGCAAAAATGAGAGAAGTGCAACGGAGAAAAGGCGCAAAGAAAGTAAAAACGATTACTTCAAGAATATAAACCCAAATAAGATGATTACAAACAAACAAAATATTCTGTTTACAAACCGGTTTTTAATTTTTTGATTATGGATTCTGTTTTTTGGATCTCAAAACTTTAGGACCTAATTTTGACGCCATAGATTTGTTTCAAGTAGTCACATGGTAAAGAAAAAAACTCTTGGAAAAACAAACAAATCGAGATGCGTCGATAATCAAATCGAATCGTGAGGTGCCTAGAGATTCCCACCCCTACTTTACAGTATTATTTATACATGGAGCAGCAGGTAGGGTTCATGCTAATCAGACCAGGATTCTACCCCCCATTTGGTTGTCTGAGGAGTTTGGCATGTTCTCTTCAGTTTCTGATCTGCTTGTGGAATGGCAAGATGGCGCACCAGTTTGCACACTCACTTCACAGTTCCAGTCCTCAGGGTCCCCAGGTTGATCCTGCATGTGTGTGTGGAGTTTACTCCAGTTTTCTCCCAAAGTAGTGTGTTCGGTTAATTGGTGTTTCTAAAATGTGTTTAGTCTGTGCGCACGAGTGCACGTCCTCTGTGATGGATTGATGCCCAGTCTAGTACCCACCTTACACCATGTGTTGCTGGCTTGTCACCGGCCTTCCTGCGACCCTGACCAGCATTAAGCAGATAAGAAAACAGGTGATCTGCTTATAGAAATTATATAAATGATTCCTATTAATCATTACCATCACATACTGACCTCAATCAGTATGTACACTTATTAACGCTACCCAGAATAAAAATAACTTTATTATAGTGCCGTTTTAAAGATGGTTGTTGCCACAGTGTTAAACAGATAAGTGTTTAATCCTCCATTTGCTATCAGGATTTTACTATTTTGTGTCCATGTCTCATCTTAAATGATCTTCATTAGATATTGGAGTCACTGGACATATCAGGGCCGTCCTTAATTTTGCTTCTAATAGTTAAGTTTTAATTGTACCATGATGAACATGACATTTTTGGATTTATGTGCTGTCTGAGTCTCTGACATCCTTAATATAGCCTTTGGTTTGGTCATGGGAGTATGGAATTAGAGTTTGGGGAGGTAATGGGGTGGAATGTATGAACGCACTTGGCCAATTCTAAAAGCTTGTGGCTTCGATTATCACAACTGGATTAGACAAGAGTTTTAAGTAGCAGAGCTGGAAATTCTGTGGCCGAAGTTTGTGTCTCTTTACTGTGCCGTTGTATGTCCCATAGGATATACATGCTAATTTTACCACTGTATGTTATGCCATTTTATGACAGCCATGGCATCTGAATCGCCTGTATTAGGAGTTTCATTTAAATAATTATTTCTCAATGATCGTCTGGTGTCTATTCTTGATCTGTCAGTACTGACCTGCAAAAGTCGTATTGCAAATATGTCATTGTACAAGATGAGATTGTTGCCATTTGTGTATGCAATCTAATAAGCATATAATATCTACAGTGGAAGTTTTGTCATTATTCCGTTCGAATGTGCCTAACGATAACTAAAGCCAATGAATTCTTTCCAGCCACTCCATATTATTAACAAAAAAAAACAACAAAAAAAAACAAATGAGGAATAAATACAAATACACACTTGTATTTAGCAATCACACTGAATAAACAAAAAAAACGCTGGAAAACAGTCAGATTGACGAGTGGGGTGATGCTCACTTCACGAGAAACAAAACCAGAATGAAGGACAAACGCGTGGTGTAACAGAGTCGTTTTTCAGTCCAGCTTAGCTTTGGCAAGTGAAATATAAGCTCATGGAACGTTTGGAGACTTGTACTCACGTTGACAGATACTTCACTACTCGCTAGTTTATTTAATGACCATAATAAACGTGCTTATAGCTTTTCTAGAAGTTCATTCATGAACTTGAGAACCAAAGCTCTTTAGTTACTTGCAGAAGTAAAAAGGATTATAAAAAAAGGATTAACTAAAGGAAATAAACTTGATCCAGTAATCCTGTCTTGTCTAGTTCATCACAACACTCTCTGCTACTACACAGTGCAACAATGCGCCTGCACACTTCCTTCGAGGGTCTATTACAGTGAGGGTATACATATTACTGGCCATAACAGTGGGTGACTGACAGACTGGAGTCATGTAGACATGTTGACGAAATCAGGTCAGATAAACTATAACTGGGGAAAAATTTAGCAGAAAACTGTTGGTGATAACCAGATTGTATGATAATAAGGGCAAACAATAACCAAGGTTCCTGAATCTTGGGGGCTGTGGCAGCCTAGTGGACAAGATACTGGACTATGGACCAGAAGGTTCAGGGTTCAGACTGCCACTGTTGGGTCCTTGAGCATTTCAAGGCTTGTAAGTCACTTTGAAAAAGATCTGTACCGTAAATTAACCTGCTTTGGTATTAAGGTAAAATGAAAGAGCAGTTTTGTTTTTGTTTGTTTTGTTTCGTACAGTGTTGTTTAAACTGATACAGATTTGTCGTTAGGATGTAGTGACTTTCATGTGCATCTACACAGTACAGTTAGTCCTCTGTATCCCAGGGGATTCGTTCCAGGACCCTGATAGATTTCCAAATCTGTGTATTCTCAGGTCCCACATAAAACTGGTGCAGTATTTGCATATAAGCTATGCACGTCCACCCATATACTTTAAACTATCCCTAGATGACTTATGATACCAAATATAATGTAATATCTGTTAAAATGTATTGTTTAGGATGACTGAATAAGTAATACAAATTAATGTGTTTTTTTTAATCTGTTGGTTCTGAGGTGGGTTGTGTGATTTTGGCAGAAAAAGCACTTCTTTCATTGTTGTTCATGTTTGTTTTCAAGATTTATTTGCAGCTAAATGAACACAGCAAGCAAAATGTAGCTCAACAAAATAACTGAAAAAAAACCCAGAGAACTCCTGGCCTTGTAAACAAAAACAAAGTGCACGTCAGCAAACTTTAAACAGTTTAAAACTGTAAATCTCCCTACCGTGTTCTAGGCATCCATCAGTAATATCATTACAATGAAATACTATTCTGTTTGGTTCTGGTACAATGCCGCTTAACCATAAACCACTAGTAGTGGGTCAAAAATGGATGCTGATTGTCTTTCATTCAGTAATCTTTGTATTTAGTGTCAGAGGAAATGCTATGCTAAAAATATTTGCAACTTGTACATGTAATAAAGATTAGTTACAGGTATGCACTGTGTGACATCCACAGTACATTCTGTGAAACAGTTTTTGATTGAGTTTAGCTCTTGAGCTGATCAGAGGTTTATTTCCACAATGTCCAAAGTTTAAAAAAACACATTTTGTTTTGTAACTTATTTTAAATTTTAAGAACATGATTTGTTAAATAAACGGATGTTGTAAAATTACCTGCAATTAAAATTTTTACAATTTACAATTTCCAGCATTTAGCAGGCGCTCTTATCCAGAGCGACTTACAATTAATACAGTCTTACATTTTTTTTGGGTTAAGGGTCTTGCTCAAGGACCCAACTGTGGCAGCTTGGCAGAGGTGGGATTTGAGTCCAGTACCTTAACCGCTAGGCTATCACAGGCCAAATTTTTGTCTATAAGGAAACATTGCCGGCAATGAGATTCCAGTAAACTCGCTGGTATAACCACTATACCATGGGGAACCACTTGACTGACATGTTTTTTCACTCATTTATTTATTTTGTTGAGCATCTTGAGCCCTTTGATCCGAATCCTGCAACTGAATACAGTTAAAAGAAACATCAAGCATATTTTAGGTTGTCTAGATAATGTCATGCAAGGGGAGGTTCGAATTGAGAACATAAGCCATTGTCCTGTCAGAGTGATTAACAATGTGTGAATGAACCACTGAATTGAGAGTGATACCACTGAACTAAAGTATGGTTCCAGTCTTTTGGAGAACTTTACTGTGTTACTGATTTAGTTCTCTGAACAGGTTTTACATGTCAAGTAAATAAGGACTGTGTTTACAGGGTACATTTTATGCTTGAGCTTGAAGCACTTAGGTGTAATGTAAAAACTAATTGCCAAAGCTCACACGGAGATTGTGCATCTACACTAAGAGTTCAAAGTGTCTACTTGTTGTTATGTTAAATTCCCTGTACTACAATAATGAGTAGTAAGATCAATTTCCAGACTTTTGTCTCCAATTGTTGCATGGCTTTATCCAGAAATTATACCACTAGTTGAAAGCTTTAAAATTGTGTATTTCCTTTAGGGTTGGGTGCAAATATCCAGACAATGGCCCAGGCCAAGGGCTTAAATTAACAGCTTAAAAAGCATTTTTTTAATGCTGAGAATTATATTTTACTGCTCGATAAGATGGCAGGTAATGGATGCTGTTTCTTGTAAAGGCATCTAATGAAATGACTCTTTTGTTTTAGTATAGTGCTCTCAAAAATGAAGAAATATCTGCTAATTTTTGTGAGCAGTGTGTTATCTTTCTAGTAGTCGCAACATGCAGCTATTCCATACAATGTTGTGAGGCAGCAGACAAAGATGAGATGAAGAGTAATATTTTTCACGTTATTTATGTAAAGACATCAAGTCCTGTGGCTCAGAGGTAAGAGTAAGCTGCTGGAAACAGTAGTTCGTGAGGATCTGGGGGCTTTGTGTGACATGTTTTCTTACATAAAAATACCAGGTCTTCTCCAGTAATGCCTGATGGAATTGGAGAACACTGGTGAGAATATGAAATGTGTGTTTGAATTTTTAATTTAGATTTTGCCACCTAAGTGACAAGCAAAAGGACATTTTGCAGGTGTATAGGTGCTAGGGGGTGTGCCATATCATATTGTTCGTGATAATATTGGTATCATTTTTTTAGGCAATATACTATACAATAGACTTCAGTAGCGTGGAGGTGGCTTGTTGTGCTGGTATTTGGTTAATGCTAAGCTTAAAAGACCATAAAACCACATAAAATAAAATGCTATAGTTAGTTAATTGGTAAAAGATGACCTTCATTTGCGTTATCATTATGATCATAGTCATGTGCACGCACGCATGCACGTGCGCACACACACACACACCTACTCCCCTAGCAGTGATACATGAAATACCCCAGAAAGCAAATCATCAGGCTGTGTAAAGTAGCAATTGCAGTCTAAAAATAATGTGATAATAAAAATAATGAAGTGTGTTTTTGTGTGTTTTTGTGTGTTTTTGTGTGTTTTTGTGTGTGTGTGTGTGTGTGTGTGTGTGTGTGTGTGTGTGTGTGTGTGTTAGTCAGTCAAAAGTGACAGGTTATGCATCGTGGACTTTTTGTGAAGGCTGCATTGTTGAGGTTATTTTGTCGGTAGAGGTCTTTGGACAATCAGTACGTGGTTTGTCTTTACCTTGATGCAATATTGTGGCTTTCAAAATGTCAGCCATGTTCCAGACATGAAAGATAGCCCCCTTACCCATTACTTGCTGCTGTATTTCAACATGTGTCTTTTGACTCAACCTGTACTTATAAATACAGTATTCCCTCACCACTTCAAGGTTCACCTTTCGCGGACTCTGTGCATCGCGGGTTTTCAAAAAATATTAATGAAAAACATGTAGTGCATTTTTTTTTTTTTTGCTGTTTCGTGGAACTTTTACATTAAAAAAATCACAAGATGTATAAAAATATATTAGAAATATTAATTCTAACAATAAAGGAATGTTATAAATCATAATTTTACAATGTACAGTAAGTAGCATATTTACTCAGCAGATGAAAAAGTTTTTGTCGACCGTGTTGTATGCTGTTTGTGAAAGTTTCCTTATAGACTGAATTCATTGAAGCCCCAAGTTAAAGTAGTGTATAAATACTATTTTTATATATATTTTATACAGATTTCTGTTTTGGAACGTAACCCGAGGGAACACTGTACTAGAATGTACTTACTCATTATGGTAAAAACTGCATTTTACTTATTACAACCACTCATTTTTTAACCGAGTTTGAACTGCTTGAGGTATAATAAACAAGGTCATGTTTTTAGCACCAGCATGTCAGCACACAAAGCTTTTTCACAGGTTCAAGAGAAGGTTCCATACTAATGACATTTGTCAGGGTGGCATTCAAATTCTGTTTAAAATTGTCTTGATAGCTGACTCTCATCAGTATACGTATCAAACTGTGCTGTACGCGTTTCTTTTGCGCAGCTTTCGTAAATGTCAGGAATATGCTTAATTGTTCATGCTGTTATGTCTTGTTTATTTTTGTATTCAGAAGGTGTTGAGCAATTTATGATGTGGAATTCAAGACTGGAATCTAAAATTTTTTTTTTAAAGCATCCTCGTTTGTAATTTCACTGTTTTTCTGCACAGTCAGCTGTGGCACCCGTGGCGCATGTGGTTTATCATGCCAGTTTTCCACTGATGGATAAAAGCTACCCAAGTCATTGGTAAATATAGCCTAACTGAATGAATGTGTTATACGTACAAGTGTCTGTGGCTCGAGTTGCCTGAATAAAAATCCACTGTCCTTGGTTGTGATTGTGGATGTTCCTGCACAAATTGCGTCACAGGTTCAGAATTTCGTTTATTCCGAGGCATGGTGTAAAGGTGAGATGAAACTAGCTGTAATAAGTGCATTAGTTCCAGTTCTGCTCAGTTTGATGTATGGTCACAAATGGCCCTCAAAGCAATCAGCAGAGATGCAGCTCATCAATGATTTAGAATCTGAAAGCTGATACTGAAGCCAAACCCTCTCCATTTAGTTCAGGCTACAACTCCTATATATTTCACTTTCTGGGCTCTGTCTGTATTAACAGCTATGCATTTATGTCTTTTATTCATGCAAGTTCCTATTGCATGTTTTCACAGTAAGTTTAAGCTAATTAGTCAAATTTTTATCAACCATTTTCACCAACAGCGCCAGTACCTTTTGGAGGGATTGGTCCATTTAAGCTGTTAATGTGGCTAACTAGCCTGAGTTTGCATTGAAAATATTACAAAAGCCAGTCTTTAATTTAATATAATTTCTAAAAAAAAAAAAAAAAAAGTTAAACAATAGTTTTTGACATGGCTCAGTGGGTAACACTGTCACCTCAGAGCGAGAAGTTCCTGGGTTCAGTCCCCAAGTGGTCTCGCTCATTTCTGTGTGGAGTTTGCATGTCTTTCTCGTGTCTGCATGGGTTTACTCTGGGTGCTCCACAGAACAGTGACTTGCAGGTTAGTTTAATTGGTGTCTCTATATTGCCCCTATTTTAGGAATGTGAATGTATGTACACTATGATGGATTGGCGCTCCGTCTAGGGTTATTCCTGCCTCACATCCACGACCCTGTTAAGGATCAAGCGGATAAGAAAATGAGTAAATGAATTGTTTTTGACAACAATTTGTCAAGTTTTTGATTCTAGTAGATATGTGTAGAAACACACTTATATTTTAGCTTTGCCTTTATGGACTTGTATATGGTCATCCTTGACTTCCTGTTTTGTTGGTTTCTAAAAAAATCTCCTAGAGCACACAGGGTTTCTGTATGGTTTAGGTCAGGATGTTGGGATGTATCAAAAGCTAGATTCAGAGATCACTGAACATCTTTGTGCAGATTAAACTTATTCAGCTATTCAAACGTTCCTGATGCAGTCCATTGTTGCCATGTACCTTAACAAGGTACCCAGCCTAACATAAACAAGCTCTCGTCGATACTTATTTTAAGCTCACCTTTATGGATGGGCTTAAGTTTGGATTCAGTTGACTGTGTTTTGTGCACATCAGAGGTAAAAAAAATCTTGCAGATTAGCTTAACTTATTTAATTTATACAGCATCAGTGATATATTTTATAACACAAGGTATCATCTAATACCTTATCATCTAAAATTCAAACTGAAATTCCATTCTATTAGTGTAGTCACTTAAGCTTTATTGCAAAAGTAATGAGGATGGTCCACGTTATATGTGCGGCCTCTCTGGATTTTTTTTCTTTTCAAATGAATGTCAGTGCGTCGTTTCATTGTTAAATCTCCTTGGTATGCCATGTCAACATATTCATTACATTTACTATAGAGAAATGTGTTTAGTATGACAATTGTGGATGCTTTTAATCATTCATGGCCTAAAAGCACTAATTGCTCACCTCTAGCCTGCAGTCTCTTTAGAAAGGATGTGTTTCTGCTTAATAATTTAATAAAACCTCTGTAGCAGTTTAAAATTGTGCACACTATGAATAAAATTTGCAGATCCAGCTGTTGACATGGATAGAGACAGTGGTTTTACCCTTGTGGCTTTGTCTAGTTGACTATTGCTCTTGCGTTGTAATTGCACAAGCATTAAAACGTAATGGCTTTTCAGTGCTCGTACAGCATGTAGCACACCCGTCTGACGTTTTCTTTCAACAAAACAAGCCACGTCTGTGAGAGCTGCACATATCTCTTCAAGACCTTGATTTTACATGAAAAGTTCTCAAGTTATAATAAATACTTGGTTATATGGTAATAATGGTTTTCTAGATAGTGTTCAATCCGAGGGTGGAGCGGCCTGGGTCCTTTCTGTGTGGAATCTGAATGTCCTCCCAGTGTCTGCGTGGGTTTACTCCAATTTCCTCCCATAGTCCAAAGACATGATAGGTTAATTGATTACTCTAAATTAGATAAGATTGTAAGATGGCTGGTTTGAGTATTGTTGTTCACCAAATTGTTGTTGTCTCAAGTCTTCACAACATGGGTTCATTGAGCATACATGTTTTTCAGAAGTATGCAAAGTTATTTATTTTTATTTTTTCAAAGTTCAATAGGTGTGGAACACCTGAGCTTGAGGAGTATGTGAAATTGGACAACATGTAAGCACATAACTGGGCCACTTACTAGGGCCCTATGAAATGTGTTTTATAAGTGGCGGCTTTGTCTTCAATGAAATTGCTGTTATGACATTTAACAACATCAACATTTATCCACATTACATTTAAAGGAAAAAATAAAAAATAATAGTTCAGTGTGCATATGTTATTCCCTGACATTTTTTGGGATACTTTTGAGCTTTGAGTTTTGCAATTAAGACTACTGATGCACTGAAAACGCAAAATCTAACAATTCCTCTTCATTGACATACATACACCTTGCTCTGTGGCTGAGCTGTGTTTAAAGAAAGGACTAATGAGAAGCTGAACTTATAAAATGCTTGTTCTGGCACATGGGTCATTATACTATTTAACTGTATTTATCCATCTGTTAATGGAGAATACAAATTGTTATAAATGGGAATGACTATAACCACGTTAAGCCATGACATTCTCATTATTGGGTTAAAGGGTTTAAACAGGGCAAATGTGGGTACGGGTGTGAGCTGTGTGTGTGAGACAGTAAGTAAAACTACCATATCAGTTCTGTGCTCGCTTGTTTATTAGCTCACGTTTTGCATAGAAATGGAACTGCTTTCTTTAGCAGACTTTTTTTTGTGCAAGTTGTTCACGTTTGTGTGCTGCTGCTTTCTGCTGCGTATTTGTTACAAGCTGTGTATGTAATTTGTAACTGTATGTGCCTGTCCTATTGCAGGTAGTACTCATTTGTTTTATTTCCCCCATACTACCTGTGTATTCTCTTTCACCTGTAACTATATAAACTACTGCACTTCGCAATCATTTGGTGAGTCTCTTTCATCTAGCTGAAGGTTCCATAAATTAAAAGCGCAGTGTCATTAGGGAAGCTGTGATGCAATTACTGAAACTGCATTTTTTTTTTGTTGGAACAGTGGTGAATTCTATAAGAACAAAAGCTTTCCTTCATTTATTATGAAAGGCACATTCTTATTTAATCAGTTACATGAGATGTTGGGTTGTACATCCTCTTGCGGTCTGTACTTGTGCCATCTGTGCCACTTTGACAAAGTTGCTTTTTTTTAAATGCAATTAAAAGAAAAACCCGAAAGGTGTGCTGCACCTTGGAACCCCAACGTGATAAGCATAGTTTTGTTGTTGCAGTTGTGGCCATTTTAACATGTGTTTACGTTGTGGTAGCTGTCTGGGGAAGACCCATCGCCTTTTTTAATACAGCAGTACTACCATTAAAACTGTAAGGTAACGACTTCACAAATAATATCTGCTTTAGTTAGAAAGGCTCATAAAAACAAAATTGGTTTCTTTCTGCTTTTACCAAAGCTCAAGGCACTCAGGATATACAAAATAGAAATTTGGTTAGTACAAATAAGCAAAGCCCAGGAACACAGTCCAACCAGAACCTGCTTGGGTCCGATGTAGAGAGACAGCCAATCGGTTGTCAAGCCCTGGGCGCCAGGACAGAGATGAGTATTAATGTTTGTCTTCCTTTAATCTTACGTCTAGGACCAAGTCGAGCCAAGCTCGTGTCTCTGAGGGTACAAGGTACAGAGCGTGGGGTGATAGAGCCTTTAAGTAAGATGGTGTTGTTACATTTTTTTGCATTGCAGACAAACATCAGGGTTGTGTTTTAGGGAGCCAGTGGAGTGAACACGGCAGTGGGGTGATATGAAAACTTGGGTAGATTAAAAACCAGACAAATCTCTGCATTCTGAATCGGTTGCAGGGGTCTGATTGTACGGCCAGCCAGAAGAGAATTGCAGCAGTCTATTTTTGATATAACCCGCAACTGGTTTACAATATACACCTGAAGATACTAATTAGTAGTCAAAGTAACTTTGTCATTCAGCTTGCAAATAGACAAATAGGACAATACTAAGACCTAATTTAAAAGAGGTACTTTCAACAAACAATACAACATACAATTTCACAGAAATGGCACAAAAATATGAAAAAGACATAACAGTGTGAAGTATAAAAATGTGGTATATAAAATGGGATATATAAATATAATGCACATCAGCATTATTGTGGTATACTGTACATTGAATAAACAGTTATCAGTTATTTTAAGATAAGGTGCACAGTAATGTAAACACTTCTTCATGAAAGGTGTAAAGATGTTATATCAGTGTGGTAAGTGTTATTGAATTTATTTATTATTTTTTGCATGTATTGTGGGAGCTGTTACAGTGAAGAAGTCTGATTGCCTTAGGGAGGAAGCTCTTACAAAGTCTGGCAGTCTTACACTGTACCTACAGCGCTGTAACTAGCAGAACTAAGCAGATAGACTGTTGCTTGACTGTACTATCTTACCAAACAGAAGAAGAATCTTCGATAGAATCACAAAGCAAGTCAATTTATGCATTGATCATGTTGATGATGGTAATTAGATTATTTAATTTCAGAAATGTGTTATTAATTATTGCTTACAAGATATGTGTGTCTTAGCTTTTATCAGCTTGCTCCGTTTAATAGGTTATTAATTATTGATAATTATTACTAAAGACACTGCATTTAAAGGAAATTCAAATGTGGGGTGGCACAGTGGTGCTGTGGTTAGCAGTCACCTCACAGCTCCAAGACGGCCTGGTTCGATCCTAACCTTGTGTGGGGTCTGCATGGTCCTAATCGTGTTCGTGAATGACTTTTCTTTTTGTAGAGTTTTAAGAAGCTGCATGTAAAGGCCAAAGTTTCCATTAGAATTAGGAAAATGTTGTGTTGTGTTGTGTTGTGTTTTATATTAATTACATTTTTGCTGGCTAGACCTGTAATAACACGGCCACAATCTTTAACCCTGTATTCCTCCTGCAGTGCTGAAGAAGAGGAAAAGTCATTAAATGACCTTTATTTTGTTCGTGGACAGCACAGTGGTGCAAGCGGTTAGTATAGTTATTACCCAGCTCCACAGATCACTGATTGAATCTCGGCCTCAGACACCTAGTCTGTCTAGGTTGTCTTCTATCACATTCCTACTGTACCAAACCAATGACTAGTGTTGATGCTGAGGTGATGTTAAACAAACAAATAAATCAATCACAAACAAAACTGCATTGTAATATACCTTAGCCTATGTCTTAGAGTTTATATGCCATCACACTTTATACTAAGGATACACCAACACCACTTTTGTAGTACTTGCATTTGGGTAGGTGCCGATAGAGAGTACCGACATTTGTATAATAATGTTACATTTCTTACAATGACTCAATGACATAATTATTTTCATTAGATGTTCCTCACTTTCTGACTGGAACAAAATAAAATATACATCACCTGCTTGCATCATTTAACATTCAGCTGTGTTAAACATTCACAAATGCTAAAGTATTTCCAAACTGCTGATATTGCTTCTACCTGCGCAACGTTGCATTGATATAAATCGGTATCTAGTGCCATGTATCAGAGTAATTCTATAAGAACTACAGAACTACAATTCTATAAGAAGAAGTATAGAAGAAGTACTTCTATAAGAAGTACATGATCGCATTATCGGAGCTGATACCCAATACTGGTATTGCTGCGACCCTGCTTTATACACTAAGGCACCTCATTTCCAAGTTCCTCCTTATTCCTCTCTCATTTTGCACCACATTAGTAATTCGGTTCATGTAAACCTATTGCAGATATGCATACTTTTCGTTGACATTTGGCAGCGGTTTGAATTACGAATTGGGGACAAAACCTTTGTTTGTACTACATGTTGATTATGAAACCTTGCATAAAAACAACAGGCAGCAGTGGCTAATGCTCTTGTCTATTTGTTTGTGTCTATCTGTATGTGTGTAATACAGATTGCTTGTATGGAGAATTATTCTTCAAGAAAAGCTCAGCACATTTCTACCTCTTTTGCAATTTGACAGTGTTTTACTGGTGCATTGTGCTCTGCAGTTATTCCAATCATTTACAATAGTTTAGTTAATTTTATTTTTGTTTGTGGATTTTGAATGATTCGCCTTTGCGTCTGGTATCCATAGTAGGGGTGAGCGATTATGGCAGTAAAATAATATAGCACAATATTTTAGGGTACTTTTGCGATAACAGTATATTTGATGATGTTTTTCATCAACATTCAGTTGCAACTAAATGTATTTTATACTTTGTAATACCTGACCTCATGGTATTTTTGACTTTCCTCGTACTCAGTTACGTGCTTCTGCTTGAGGTGGTGAAACGGATTAGATTTGTTGTTACAGACCTTTTGCATAGCTTACGTATCACTGTAGTTTGTTGTAAATCTGATATTTTGTACCAAAATGACCTCCACACTACTGAAGTCGCTCCCCTTTTTGGGACAAACACTACCACCACCGCAGAACCACCTTTCTGCCATATTTGTTTCTCTGCTTACAAATCACGTAATGGAAGTACTCCATACTCTGTTTAAATCCATTACGTTGTTACATAAACACGGCATAATATCACAATATGGATGTTTTATATCGTCTAAAACTTATACTGGTATTATCGCAAACGATACAATATGGCACACCCCTAATCGATAGCCTATCTCAGAATTCACTGGGCACGCATAGAAGCACGTCCTGGACAGGGGGCCAGTTAATTTCAGGGTTCTGTAACCCAGGTCCTCAGGAGATCCAGCTCCTACCTCCCAGACACAATAGCTATCCAAAGCCCTAAGCAACTTCATTTGCTTTATCATGTTACAGTCTGTATGCTGCTATAGTCATATGCACCACTGCTGTGGTGGATTTACAAATGCATGCCTTGATGACACCTATTTCAGATTCCACAACCATTTTACTTAATCTAAAAAAATGACTGGTATTTGGATTTCGGTGCATTACTGTGCCCCAAGACTTTGTATCTTCTGAACAAAAACTTAACATTATAATTACCTTTTATGTTATTATTGAAAAACGCCAAGTTGCAGGTTGCAGTATTGCTTAGCCCTGGATTGTGAAGTGCAGTCAACTCTAGAATTATTGCAAACTTTTGAAACTTATGTTATAAAAAATGATCCTTGTGCTTAAATAGCTTAAGCTTAAATGGCTTGTAAATTTTTTTTTAAGAAAAGTTTTATTTTTTGTGATTAAAAATGCTAGTTTTAACAACAGCTTCTTTTCATAGTATTGTATTATATTTTCTGTATCAGAGTCTATACGGTAATATGTTCTATTTAGGAGTGTTCATTCTTAATTGCATTTGTTACTTTTTTAATCACATTTCTTGGCAACTTCATTTAGGTGCTGAACCTTTCTGTAAAGTTTTGAGAATACAAATATACAGAATGCATTTAGATATTTGGCCTTTTCTTCTCAGTTCTCTACACACATTTTAATGGCCACATGTCAAGACCTTTTTTTTAGTTTTCTTCTAAACATTTGTGTATAGATTTGGTCATATCTTTTACATCATTGCCCTGCTGGATGATCCAGCCATGACACAGACGTATTTTGATCTAAAATCTCACGATACTTTCTGCATTCCCATGTATCTTAGCAGAATACCCTGAACCATTAAAGCACAAACAGCTGCAAAAGTGTCATAGATTTAATCTGTGACATTTTCTGCAAATGTTTAGTTATAATTCTAGGAGAAATTATATGCCTCTCTAAACAGCCACATTAGTGTGAGCAGGGGGGCAAAATACTTACTTTCGGTCTTTTAAACTTCTTAAGGATTGCCCTAGGAGTGGATGTCAGCATTTCAGATAGGTAGCTATGTTTAAATGTAAACTCGCCTTTTTCATTTCGTTTGTGTATTGCTTATTATTCTCCGTGTTAATTACTAACCAAATTAATCATGAGTCATAGATGACGTCATGCAAACTCCAGCGATCATGCTTTAGATTCATATTGCTCGTAACAATTTCTAGGTATGACCAAAATGTTTTAAAAATATATATTTAAAGAGCATTTGATTATATTATATTGACTTCAGTTAGATTTATCTCATCTTTTCAGTACGAGTAACCACAGTAACCACAAAGACATTTCTTTATGACACAGCGTAATGACCCTGACCGAAATCTAAAAAAGAAGTCTGCTGTGATTATGACATAAAAACGTCTCAGCCAAAAGGGTCACCACTTTCTGAATGGAGAGTTAAAACACATTTCATAGGTCTAAAATGTATCTTTACTGCATAAAAGTAAACAAAAACAATTCGCAGGCTAATAAATGCCCTAAGGTGGTAGTTACCCAACATGACAACTTAGAACATTTAATGAAATATGAGATTAATGTCCAAGAAGAAAACTGATTGAGGGAATGCTTTACTTTGTCACTGCCAACGTAGATGACTGAGGTTATCGGGCAGCTTTTATACTTTCGTAAGAAATGGTTGACCAACATAATGTTTGCCAATCGTGACGGGACTGAGGTGGTATAGCGTCAAATCCCACCTTTTTGCCGTGCATGTTGTGTTGAATACTTGTGCAAGACCCTTAATGCCCAATTGTCTGGATTGTAACAATAAATCACTTCTAATTTGCTCTGGATAAAGGTGTCAGCTAAGTTTCTGGCAGTGAGCTTGGGACCTTTTCTTTCTACCGTCACCCTAGGCTTGCTCAGTCAGGGCTTTGGGTCTAAATATTTTTAAGGCATTGTATCAATTCAATACTGTAAAAAGTGCTATATAGATAATTTTCAGCTTTTCTGAAATCCTGCTTGATCTTAATTTGATGTCACCACAGACATTTTAAGTATGTCTTTTGTTCTTCATTTAGTATGATATTACAGAACTGCACAAAAATGAGGGGATATTTCAAGATAAATATGAAGAGGATCCGATTCATACCCCATCACTGTCAGTGTGTTAGGTAGTCTTGGGTGATCAACAGTCCATGTGTGACACTCTCATCCAGTTTAACATGCCTCCGTTCACCCCCCATGAATATATCACTTACCAATCAGTCACGATAAATGAGTTTGCATCTCATTTGCGTAATCGAACAACATTCACTTTTCCATTTGCTTTTCTGATGCTCTTGTTTAATAAAATAAAATAATTCTCCTTTTTTTAAACCTCCCCTAATATTTCCCCCACAAAATATCTCCTAATTTCTTTGAGCGGCGTTTATTTATGGGAACCATTTTCATTCTTTGAGTACACTGTTGGAGAGTTTGGCAAAAAAAAACAAAACCAAAATTATGTATTTACTTTCTTTTCAGTTCGTGGTTTCAGACACTGTTGGTGATCATGTCATGTGATCATGTAGCAGTCATCTGTGTTTTTTACTCAAGTTTTATTGATTACTACAGTGACAGTTTTGAGAATACAAATATACAGAATGCATTTAGACATTTTTGGCCTTTTCTTATCAGTTCTCAACACACATTTTAATGGCCACATGTCAAGACCTTTTTTTTAGTTTTCTTCTAAACATTTGTGTATAGATTTGGTCATATATTTTACATCATTGCCCTGCTGGATGATCCAGCCATGACACAGACGTATTTTGATCTAAAATCTCACGATACTTCCTGCATTCCCATGTATCTTAGCAGAATATTCTGAACCATTAAAGCACATATGTATGCGCGTAAGATAATAAGAGTATGTGGAATATCGATACACTTGGGTCATTTTTATTAAACCTTTGCTTATTTGTTTTTCCTCGTGGTTAAATTCTTTCTAAGTATAACATTTATATTCGAACACAAGTATAAGGGGACAGCCAAACGTCTAATATTCTACTTATTTACTTGCATAGACAATGAGGAATGTTTTAACATTGAAAATTAGAGTGCGTTACATGGAAATTCTGACTAGCTTTAAAGTTGTCGTTTTATTTAGCATTATAATATGTTAGGTGGTAAAAGGCAGGTGAGCTTTTTCAGACAACAATTAACTTTTGTAGCAGCAAGAGTGTACAAGTTTAATCCGTATTTAAATGCATTATGGATTTGTGCAGATGTAATGTGTTGAATGGTCAAACAAGTGAGATCTAAGAATCTGAATTATGTTTCGTTCAGTGTCATTTTCCACAAAATCTGATCCCTGAAGTAGAGCTGGTGTAATTCTGTAGAGTAGTGTCTGTTTTTAGAAAATGTATTGAGCCGAAAGGACTCAAGCACAGTAGGTATACTTAGAAGTCATGTGTAAGTAAAACAAGATTCTACAGAACAGGCAAAATTCTCATAATTGCTTCATGCTTTTATATGAAGAGATTTTGACGTAAGCAGGCTACAACCATTGGAGCGCATTCATGGGGTCTGTTCTCAATACCCAGCGAACACTCTTACTGTCTGGTTGTAATGTGGTGAGTTATATACAGAAGGGCAAAAAAAGGTATTTAGTCAGCTATTGATTGTGCAAGTTCTCATACTTGAAAAGATGAGAGGTCAGGAAGTTTCATCATACGTACAGACAAAATGAGTGGGGAAAAAATATTTTTAAAATTTTTATTTGTGGTACAAATTTTGGTTTTTACAAAGTTAGCTGCTTCAGTTTTTATGGCAATTTGTATTAAGTCTAGATTGACGTGTGATCAGATGAATTTCAATTAACTGCAGATTAATTGTCGTTACCGGCGATGAAAAATGACCTTATCGCAAAATTACTGCATTTGAGCTTTACAACATGTCATGCTAACATAATTTCAGCGATGATCTTGTTAGCTAGAAAAGGTTAATGACAAGACAGCAGATATCACTCTGTCATGCTAATTAGAAGGGTAGTGATGCTTTTAAGTTGCAGTCATGATTGCATTGCATCAAAAGGGTTTTCCAGGTAAATGGGCGTTGCTGATTGTCAGGTCGCACCCGGATCAACCATTTATCTAATCATCAATAACTTAAATGAGACTGGTTCAATTGCAGTGAAGAAGGTTTCGGGGCGCCCAAGAGAGTCAAGTAAGTGTCAGAACCTTCTCCTAAAGAGGATGCAGCTACGAGATCATGTCACCACCAATTCAGAGCTTGTTCAGGACTGGCAGAAGGCAGATGTGCATGCATCTGTACAGTGAGACAAAGGCTTTTGGGGGATGGCTTGGTGTTAATAAGGGCAGCAAAGACGTCAGTTTTCTCCCATAAAAAATATTAAGGACAGACTGACATTCTACAGGCATTATAGGGATTGGACTGCATAAGACTAGGGTAAAGTTATTTTCTCTAATGAAGCCCCCATTCAGACTGTTTGGAACATCTGGAAAATGACGAGCAATGATAAAAGGTGAGCAATACCCTGAGTTGTGTGTCATGAAAACACTGAAGCATCTTGAGAATTATCATGTGTGGGATTGCTTCTCATCCAGGGGTGCAAGTTAGCTCAAAATTTCGCTTAAAAACAATGAATAAGGAATGGTATGAAAAATAACTTGATGAATCACCAAGACAAAAGTGATAACCAAGAGGCTCAGTGAACAAAACATTGAAATGTGGAGTCCATGGCCAGGGAACACCCCAGATCTCAATCCTATATAGAACCTGTGGTCAGTCCTCAAAAGTAGTGTGGACAAACACAAACCCAGAAATTGTGATCATCTCCAACCACTGATTAAACAAGAATGGTCTGTCCAGATTTTGTCCTGAAACTGTTATCCAGCATGCAGATGCTAATTGTAAAAGTCATAGAAATATTACGTCTTTGCTTAAACTGGATGCGTTTGTCAATTAAAAAAAAGTAAAATAAAAATGTTTGGAATACGTATAATTATACTTCATTGTTTCATATAAACACCTGAAAAAAGGTTGCAAAAAAACTGAGACGGCAACATTGTGCCATTCACAAAAAAACGATTTAGTAGGTAAAATTAATGTCTGGTGTATTTTCAGACTCATGTTTGTGGATTCTAATAGTGAAACCTGATGGAATTTCCTTCTGTTGTAGCCTATCGTCTTTAATTTTAAACACATTCAAATAATGTGTTTAAGTATTCGTTCTTTCTAAACCTCTCATGTACACACACTTCCACTTTCTATTTACCTCTCTCTCTTTCTCTCTCTCTCTCTCTCTCTTTCTCTCACACTCTCTCACACACACACACACACACACACACACACACACACACACACACATTTTACTTTCACTAGATGGCAATTCTACCGTTTCACAAGCAGACAGCAGTTTCTGAA
>JAUZST010020417.1:0-60030 GCA_034779995.1 Parotocinclus haroldoi
TAATATATGTATAATAAATGATGTGCATAAATTACAGAAGTGATTAGGTGCACCGTTAATTATGTCAATGGAACGCGCCCTCACTCTCCTCTGTGTGTGTGTGTGTGTGTGTGTGTGTGTGTGTGTGTGTGTGAGTGTGAGTGTGAGTGTGTGTTTGTGTGTGTGTGTGTGTGTGTGTGCGTGTGTGCGTGCGCATGTGCGTGTGCATGTGCGTGAGGCTACAAGAGTCTGATAAAGGCTACACAGTCTCCCATAGCAGCTGTTCATTATGCCACTGCTTTACTTCACACTGTCTCTGGAATATTACCCAGTAGGTTTTGCACCTGTTGTTCATTCTGGGATTCCTCTTTCATTAAGAACGGCCTGGCCTGGGTTATGTTTCTATGGGAAGATATAATATCCCCCAAATGCATTAAGCCAGCAGAGTCACAGTCTCATTTGCCAAATATCATCTGTCTATAAAACCCTACAATAAAATGATGTATGCAGAATTATTTTATTATTTTATTATTTTTAATAATATTATTATTATTATTTCTTCATTTAAGCACAGTTGAAAAGCAATATGTAACATGGCCAACAAGCCATGAAATTAAGTCATAACCAGAAATCAAATCCTGATTTAGTATTCATATCTCACACTGAAGTTCTGAACTCAGAATCATGGTAGGTGAAAGAATTGAGAAAAATAAACTCATCATTGCTCTGCCTGACACATACCTTTAAGCTAGAAACCAATGAGCTGTAGAGATAAGTGCTTCTCGCGAGAGACGCAGTACAGCATCTGCCCTGCACTGAGTAAACATTCAACAGCCAAAGCAGCTTGTATTTCTGACACTAAGCCTTTGGACACAAACACTACCAATCATCACACACCATGTCCTTACCACTGCACTGTTTGCTAATACAGCAGACACACACCATATGGCAGAAAGACAAATCAAATCATCAGTCACTGCAACCCCCAAATGGAAAATTACACTGTGAATGAATTAAAATGGAAATAATGGATTTGGCCTAAGTTGGATGGTTTATTATTTTTGTCTCTTGCTTTTATAAATCAATTTGATTATATATAATGCTAATAATGTTAAATCACATTTACACTCTGCTCTATCCTAATCGGGGTAGCGAAGAACTCTCCAGATTTCACAGAATGCAAAAAACATTTACATTTTAGTAGGCACCCTTTTCTAAAGCGACTTACAGCTGACCCATGCCTGTGTAAAGCCTGACTCCACTGAAAGCTTTTCGCCAGGGTTTGAACATGGCTCTCCATGGTCGTGGGCCAGCATAATAGACTGCAATACCATCCAAACGCCTTGCGCATAATTATGAAAAATGCCTTGCTTTTCATTGAAGATTTCTCCTTGTTCTTAATTGTTAATGTATTGCTGATCTAAAGTGCATCGACTTGTCAGTCTCAACCTTGTTTGTACGTCTGATCATACTGTCAGTTATTATATGGCACAGATTGCAGCCTGACACTTTGGTTTACTTGATCAGCAAATGGTCTTTTCCAATCCACTTTGGGAATAATGGTAACAATGGACTGGCACACCAAGGAGACACCATCATTATGATCATAACAGGTTATGCGAGTCGTAATAATAACAAACTACACAAAGGACTGCGTACATTGCTACTGCATATGAGTGCTCATATGAATGACAGATCCAAGGTATTGCTAACTGTGTAGTTGCGTATTTGCCATATATGTATACTGTGTTTAAGAGATTTCTGGGGATTGTGGACCTCTAAAAAGTCATCCACAAACATTCTTCAATTGCCCCTAGGGGATGAATAAAGTTTTCTGAATCTGAATCTAAGTATTAGTTTGGAGTTTCCTCTGTTGTTGCAACAATAGTCTATATTCTTCTGTGAATGCCACTCGATTTGGACCATGGATGCAAGGTTGAGCCCTGATGTAAGACAGTTGATATGCCAGTTCATCTCAGCTTTATCTATCTAGAGTTAGGGATCGGTTCAAGCCAGGAAAATTATCTGGAACATTTAGTTAGCTGTTTCCTAATGGACTTGTTTTGGGAGGACAAGGCAGAAAGATGATCTGACTTGTTGATGAGATGAAAATACCCCAGTGAGAGTCAGTGAGGTGTTCGGTACGAACCATTTGACTGCCACTGTTTGTCTATGGTGATTCCATGTCTTTACACTTCAAATCATAAACCAGTTTACCAGCGACTGTGGATAAAATAACAGATCACAAATTAGAATATTTTAGCATAGTAACATAGTGTACTTTCAATAGAGAGGATTGTTTTTTTTCTCATAACATAAATAGCATGTCTGGTAAAAGAAAACACTTAGCATTATGATTTCAGCATAAGACCCTTGTTCCTGCTGTGACACCTGGTGAAAATATATTGGTTTAGGCCTGTTTAGCTAGATCTGGGGCAGAGCAGCTTGTCATCATTGATATAATAATGAATTCTGAATTGTTCAAGCAGATGCGAAAGAAAAACAGGGCGTCTATTCATGACCAAGTTTCAAGAGAACCTGGGTCAATCAGCAAGACAATGACCCTAGGTACACAAGTTACCTTTGTGATACACAAAGAACTGTTAAAGAAGAATGATTTTAATGTTTTAAAATGAACTAGTCAAGTCTAATTTTCCTCCAACAGAAATGATGTGGACATCAAAGAGATAAAGCTTTTCTGTATGGAGCATTGGCTAAAATTAATCCAAGTTTTTGTGCTACACTAATTAATTGTTACCGAAAATTTTAGTTGCATCAAGGTAATATGTAATATTGGACCATTTTATTTGATAAATAACCGAGTTAGTTCGTTTAATTTGGGTTCTATTTATCAATCTGCAGATTAGATAAATCTGAAGATAGATCAGATAGATCTGAAGACATTTTAGGCCATATAAAGATTTACATTACCACTGGCTGTGGGTTTGTCCTGACTAGTTTCATAGAAAAGTTTTCACAACATTGAAAATTAATTTCCTCCCATGTCAAATGCAGTAGCCAACTTAATGGTTCTTCGACCGTGGTCATTACACCATATACACTGCTTACAAAAATTAGGGGCTTTTTCAAATTGTTTATATTTTTATGTTTTGTTTGTTTGCTTAACATCGCTATTATCATCAGTGGCCATTTCAGCAACACACTCAAGGTAATATCTACACACAAGGTTATATCAGATCTAGTTATATACACACACAAGTGAATCTCAAATTAGAGAAATCAATTAACTTTGCACACATCGTTGGACTGTGGGAAGAAAACAGAGTAAACCCACACAGACACAGGGAGGACATGTAGACTCCACACAGAAAGGCCCCGGGCCACTCCACCCTGGGATTGAAACCAGGACCTTCTTGCTGTGAGACCCAATGAGCCACCGTGCTGCTCCTTTGCCTTTTGAATTCACAAAGATTAATCATCCAGTGGCATGGTAGGGTAGTGTGGACAATCACCTCACAGCTCCAGTGAGCTCAAGGTTCGATGCCCTGCATGAGTTTCCTTTGGGTGATTCAGTTTAGGTCCATTCTTCTTGAGTGACCTTATATGTATTTTATACACCATTATACATATACATATGTACATATACACACATATACATATGCTACAACAGCTTACAGTTGGATGACTAAATTTGGCCTTCATACACAGAAGCAACATCACAGAAAGATGCTACATTATGAGTGAACTGGTTCCATGGCTTTCATATAAGTGATCTTAGATCTTTTCCCTCAAACACAATACTTGTATAGGGCGGCAGGGTGACATGGTGGGTAGCACTGTCGCCTGACTTCCATGAAGTTAACCTTAGTTGCCTGGGACCTTTTAGTGTGGATTCTCTAAAGTTTTGGTGCCTCTAAAGTACCCTTAGTGTGTGCATGAGTGCATGTGCCCGATGGATTGGCTCTTGTCTTGGGTTGTTCCTGCCTTGCACCCTATGATGCCGGATAGGCGCTGGCTCTTCTGCAAGCCTGTCCAGGATCAAGCGCATAAGAAAGTAAACTATGCCTATATATTGCATAGCCTAACAGTGAAGTTGAATATTTTGTTAATCGTTCTTTTACCTTAAATATTCTACATCACATTTCAAGTACCTAGTTGTAATCTGAGCATCCGAAATCTTTGTTAACCTATGGAACAGACAACGTTGTCAGACATAAAATTGGTAATATCAAACCATGGCAGTGTCTTATTGTGGAATCAATAAGCTGTGCTACTCTACCACACAATCGGGTCCTCCATTGTTGGCATGATGCTGATATGTGTATTGAACATATGAAGCACAGTATTGACAGTAATAAGCATTGGTTTCCCGAATTTGATGTTGTCTTATCATGATTCAATGAACAGTCATCCTCAGTTTTCATGGCAGGTTGCAGAGGTAAACTCACAGTTTAACTGTGAAAATGTAATCTACACAGTTAGAATCTATGTCATTGTCACTGAGAAACGATCATCTGCCACCACACTGAACCACTCCGCAACCCAATTTGAGGTTTTGCAGCACACCACATCGGCCCAGGAATCAAATCCCAGTCCTGACATAAGATGTGTTTCCTGCAGCATTGCCACACCAACAAGCCACAGGAGCTGTGCATTAACAGAATGTTCTGTAAAGTGGGTCAAGAGATGGATGTGTCATAGTGGCAAAAAGCTGCACAGCATTTGGAATAACAAAATGATTCCCATCAAAGTCAACAAATTTAGAACACTTCAACTGGCCGGTATGAATTTGTGGGATTATTTAGAAAGGTTTTAAATTAGCAAATTCCTAATTCCTCCCCTAATTATTAGAAAACAACAGAAAATGACCATTACAAATCTTAAAACTTCCTTACTTTACAGAATTACACATTTTGTGTTTTTCTTCCTGCTTAAATAGAATAGATAAAATAGCTATGCTATTGTTTCATTCTGTTGATGGGTCCCAGGAAAAACGTACTGTGAAATTTCATAGTAAAACTGTAAATTGTTTGCCAGTTTTAATGTGAACTTTCACAGTTTGAATGTGAAGTTCACAGTTCTGTTAATTTTTGATAGTAATTTGCCAACTTAATGCTTCCACTATCAAATTTCATAATCCAATTCCAGTTAAGTTTGGACAATGTGTAATACATAAATTAAAAAAAAAAACAGAATACGATGATTTGCAAATCCTTTTCAACTCATATTCAATTGAATACACTACAAAGACAAAATATTTAATGTTCAAACGGATAACTTTAAAACTGGTCTTTTTTTTTGCAAATATTTACTCATTTTAAATTGTATGCAACACTTTCCAAAAGAGTTGGGACAGGGGCAACAAAAGACTTGGAAAGTTAAGGAATGTTTAAAAAAAAACATGTTTGAAACATTACACAGGTAAACAGGTTAACTGTGAACAGGTGAGTGTCATGATTGGGTATAAAGGGAGCATACCCAAAAGGCTCAGTCGTTCACAAGCAAGGATGGGGCGAGGTTCACCACTTTGTGAACAACTGCATGAGCAAAAAGTCAAACAGTTTAAGAAAAATGTTTCTGATCATCCAATTGGAAGGAATTTAGGGATTTCTTCATCCACAGTCCATAATATCATCAAAAGATTCAGAGAATCTGGAGAAATCTCTGTAAGCGTCAAGGCAGAAAACTAACATTGAATGCCCAGTGACCCTCAGACGGCTTGTCTGTGATGGAAAGTGGAAAAGTGTCCTGTGGTCTGATGAGTCCACATTTGAAATTGTTTCTGAAAATCATGGACATCGTGTCCTCCAGGTCAAAGAGGAACAGGACATTGTATTCTGTTTTATTTATGTTTTACACAACGTCTCAACTTTATTGGTATTGGGGTTGTAGTACATCTGTAAGTTTGGCTGACTATGAACTGACCATAAATTATGTCACAGTTCTATGGATTTTGATGGTAATTTGGCCACTTCATGGTTCTACTGTCAAATGTCACAGTTATTTTTTTTTCCTGGGGTCTTAAAATGAGGCACAGGCAAAACAGTTTTTTACGCTGGCTTCAAGGACTTCTTTTTAGACTACTTGGTCTGAATGCTGCCAAAGACACAAATAACATCTAAGGGTTATACACTGCTAAGTGTTATAAAAACTGAACAATTGTAAAGTTCAAGCTCGGCAAGACAAAGTGTGTACTTAGAATTTCACTAGAAATATTTTGTGCCTGTTAATGATTGAAAAGGAACTGCATTCTTGCAATAATTGTTGTAGGTTTTGTAAATACTGTTGTAGGTACAAAAATAAATTACATTATTACATTTCCTCCAGTCTGTGGCCATCAGTACACCGTATTTCCATCAGGTTAATTATTGTGCTTTCTAAAGCATTTGTTACTGCTGAACAGTGTTTTGTAATAACAAAAAATAACTGAGTATATGAGAAAATGAGAAAATAAATCAAACACCCTTCACAAAAGCAAGCTAGAACAATCAGGACAAAGGGGTTAATTTATATTAATTGTACATATAACAGATAAAAGGTGTTTTGAAGCCTGTAGATGAAATACAACAGGCTATTCATTGCTTCATTAAAAGCGTCCAACATGAGCAGACACCTGGCTCAGATAACAGCAAACACAGCAGCCAACTAGAGCGTGCACATAAAGCCTTAGCTAATTACCAAGCTAGTGATTACATAGCATAGCTGAGCAAAGTCAGAAATACCATAATAATAAGAAAAAGGAAGAGTCAACAGTACAGTAGTGCACAAGTGATTCTATCAAGTAGTAGCAGAAGTTAGCAAGGTTCATTCAATTCAGATTAAGTATTTACAGTTCAAAGTATCCATGAACTCAAAAACTCAATTTGGGCGGCTGAATCTGACTAGCCGGTCACATATGTCAAAGGACTTTATAAATATTAATTTAAAACGTATTCTGCTTTAATGCTGCCCTCACAGAAGTGCAAATAGCTGCTGCCAAGGGCACTGGCATAGTCCTATACCATGACAGACCCTGGTTTTTGGACTTATTGCTGATAACGGTCTGGATGTAACTCAGTTTTGTAATCCTTGACGAAGGTTTGCCAAAGTAATCCCTTGCCCATGTGGAAGATCATTGGCATTCGGCTTAAGCCTGCGCCCTGAAATTCTTTTAATCATTTAATAGCATTATTAGCTATGGAGGGAGAAATATAATATCGTCAACCTTCCTATTATTTCTTTGAGGACCAATGGTTTTAAACATGTCAATAATTTACTCACACATTTGTTGACAATCTAGACAACATCTACCCAGGAACGTTGCTCAAAGATTTTGTTCAGAACCATGATTAATAATTAATTGTTCATTTCATTACTGTTATTACCTGTTATATTTAACATTATTACTAGCCGTAAATTGTCCCTATCCAAATGTTTTTGACATGATTTGCAGGCAGGAAATGCAGGAATGTACAGTGTAATAGTTAATGTATTGTTGATCTGACAAATCATGAAATATCTTGGATTCACACAAAAGTCAGAGGAACTGTAAGATGTTGTGCTGTGTTTTTGTTTGTTCATACTTTTTTTTGCACTTTCCATACTCCAGGTTCCATACTACCATACTGCAGTATCACATAATGTGTCCTCTGTACACCACAGTGTGTACGAAATGTAATGACACTCCTGGTAATGTTTTAATTCACCTTTACAGTCTAATTTCTGTTAAATTAAATTAAATGTTTAATTAAATTTAATAGTACACAGTTTGGAACACAAAGCAAACAAATGTTCAGATAGTTTACTACCAGACAGCTAGCCAGCTTCTTAGGGATGGTTTTCATCTTCACAGCAGAATAATCTATCGATTATTGAACCAAATAGATTAGTCAGATTACGAATACCTCAGCTACCCAATAATACTTCTGTTGCTATCAAGCTTTACATTTAGCTTGAGGTTGTTTTAAACATTTGTTAATCTGAATGGGAGACAATAAAGATGAATACTTTGTTCAAAAATCACTCTTGTAATTAACTTTCCTGATAATACAAAACATAAACTCCATTACATTTTTTCTGTCAAAATTTAGAACCGGTAATGTGAAAATTAGCAGCAATACATTTTAACAAATCCAAATGAGTAAATCAGTATCTCCAGCCATACACACGAGAAGAGTTTAAATTTGACAAACAGTGGCTAAAGTTTACGGCAATCATGTTCTCCTTGAACAGTTCAATTCAAATGATTTTGTTTAAAACTTCCATTTCAAATCGTATCCCTTTGTCCAGCTGGATTGGAAGTAAAATGTAACTTACTCATGTAATAGTTGCAAGTCAAACGTCAAATGACGTTTATGAATATCCATGGTTCCTGGCATGTTCATGGGAACAACGGCATAATGGCATAATGAATAGCGACAATTATTTCCTTGTTTCTTGAGAAAAAAAAATGCATTTAAATGTTTATATAACTTCACTATCACTTTTATATATTTTTTTCTTAATTAAATACTTTAAATGTTCTCAAATGGTTTAAAGATTGCATGTTCAGGGATGCTGCAAAACACATTTAATATTTCAGCAATGGCATTTACCCCAGTGCTTCATCATATTAAAGTGCAGGTTATGCACACAAAATGCATCCTGTCTGTTCACTAAGTGCAGAAGTGATGGGTGGTGATTCTGTGCTCTGCACATGAAGATTACAAGGGCAGTTTTATGGCCCCAGTTTGATTCTTGCCTTTATCTAATTCAGTTGATTGCAAACGTTATCCGAAATCAGTTTTATACTGAACTAGGTTTGGTCTGCCTCTGGCAAAACAACACAAATCTCTTTATGTCTCAATTACAATTTTACATCTAATCAGAATGAGTGCAGCAGCTAGCATTAGCTAAAAAGCAGGTATTCAGGAAACATGAACCCACTAGCCCATATTGCACAGAGCAGCAAATGGGAGACAGCCACAGAACCACAGAGGGAAACTAAACTGGAATAAGGAATAACGATGATCCATTTGCTTCTTGACATTACGCAGGCATTAGATTGCCATGGGTTTTTTTAATATCATAAGAGCCTTTTAGTCAAAGCAGCGAGGGTGTTTGAGTGTACCTCTCCTACTCTGCTTCTTCTTCCCTAATTACTGGTTTTCAAGATGACTCACCCTACTGCAGGCTGACTTCAATTACACAAACGCCTCAAATAAATCCAGGAGTAGACTGTGTGGTGTCAAAATGTGATGTTTTACAGAGCACATATCTGAAAAGTTTCAAATAAAAATAACATTCAGACCAGACCTGACAATCTTAAATATTTCTCAGTGAAATACATGACATACACCTCTCACATTTTTGTAACTATTTTATTATATATTTTCGTGGGACAATGAAGATATGTCACTTTGATATAATGTTAAGTAGTCAGTCTACAGCTTGTATAACACTGTAAAGTTGCTGTTCCCTCAAAATAACTCAACATGCAGTCAATAGTGCCTAAACCGCTGGCAACAAAAGTGAGTACACCCCTAAGTGAAAATGGCCAAATTGTTCCCAAAGAGTCAATATTTTGTGTGGCCATCATTACTTTCCAGCACTGCCTTAACTCACTTGGTGATAGAGCATCACAAGTTGCTACTGGAATCCTCTTTTACTCTCCCATGATTACATCATGGAGCTGGTTGTTGTTAAAGACCTTGTGCTCCTCCACAGATGCTCAATAGGTTTTAAGTCTGGAGACAGGCTTACCCTCAGTTTCTATAAAAAGTGGTCATTTTGAAGGTGTGTTTAGGGTCATTGTCATGGTGGAATACTACCCTGCATGCTCTGCTTCAGTATGTCACAGTGCATGTTAGCATTTATGGTTCCCTCAATGAACTGTAGCTCCCCACAGCCAGCAGCACTCATGCAGCCCCAAACCATGACATTCCCACCATCATGCTTTTTTTAGGCAAGACGCACTTGACTCTGTACTTTTCATTGGTATCTTGGTCTCATTAGACCACAGGATGTGGTTCGTTGGTGGTGTCCTTAGTGTACTTGTTTTCAGCACATTGTTTGTGGGCTTTCGTGTGCATCATCTTCATAAGAGGTTTCTTTCTGGGAAAACAACCATGCAGACCAATTTCATACAGTGTGAAGCATATGGTTTGAGCACTGATGGGCTGACCCCCCACCCCTCTAATCACTGCACCCATGCCGGCATTGCTCCTACATCACCTGAGCTAAACACCGGATATGATGCTGAGCACCTGTTCTCAACTTCTTTGGTTGACCATGGAGAGGCCTGTTTTGAGTGGAACATGTCCTGTTAAACCAATTTTCTTAGCTACTGTGCTACATATCACTTTTATGGTGATGGCAATCTTCCGATAGCTTAGGCCATTTTTATGTAGAGCAACAATTCTTTTCATATCCTCAGAGAGTTCTTTACCAAGAGATCCCTTGTTGAACTTCCATTGAACAGTTTGAGAGAGTGTGAGAGCGACAACACCAAAGTTAGCACACCTGCTCCCCATTCACACCTGTATGTTGAGTTATTTTAAGGGCACAGCAAATTTACACTGATATACAAGCTGTAGATGTCTTCTTCTTCTTATCTAGAAAAGATATAATAACAGAAATGTGAGGGGTGTACTCACTTTTGTAAGATACTGTATAATTAGTCTGGGCTTGTTGAAAACAGTTGAGATGGGGGCAATTTGAGGCACAAAATTATGCTAAACAATGATAATTATGTGGTTTCTAAAATGTGGAATCAACTGGTTGTCCTAATCATGATTTGGTACAAAATGCTGACTGTTTGAGGAGCAAATATAGGAAGATAATGACTAGTTCCATTGGTTTGAGTTAATAAAAATGTATATATATAAAGTGCCGGGTGACAAAAACCTCTTCCCATATCATGTTATTAAATTAGTGATCATTATGTTGACTAAACACTTGCACATAGTGCTGAGGGAGGAACTCAATGCTAAAGCCACAGTGTGAATTAATTTTAATTATTATTATTATTATTATTATTATTATAGCTCATGTCACATAGCCAACATCAACTAAGTATGATGGCTGGAGTGTTCATACGGAATTGTTGATAACTTATTCGCTTGTGTGTCTTTTTTACGTTTATGATACAAGTAACTTAATCTCATGCTGGACTACTAGGGAAGCCTAAAAAATGCCTTAGGCATATCTATACTATACTATTTACTAGAGATGGAAGATAGAGATTTCCCATTTTTAAACATATGACTGGCCGATTCATTTTTTTCTGAATTATATATGACAGTTTTCTTTTAATGGGAAATTCTTTATTGCTAAAGAAAGAGAGCAGCTGCCATCGGCTTGTGTTTGGCTCTGCACTTTAACTTTGCCAAATTTCACATATTCAGTGAGGTGATGCAGTTTAACATGTCTTCTCTGAGATCTTATTCCACAACTTCCTTTCGTCATGAATACTGCATATAGCACTCACTCACTGTGAAAACTAGAATACTGAATCACTTCTCCCTCATTAGGAAGACAGGAAGTAGGATGACACTCTTTACTGTACTGAGCAGTAGCATTGAAGCACAAATGAAATGTAACACATTTTCAGCATCAGTATGCATCAGCTTATAAACAAACACAGTTTAAAGCTTAAACTGTCAGAAAACCGTGTGTTGTTTATGTGCAACTGTGATCGTGCCACTGTCGCTGTCACGCGGTGCACATGTGGCTAAGTTCACAGGGCTTGGCCAATCAAATAGAAAATTGGCCGATTCCGGTCACCGTCCAATCGTTTGGTGCATCTCTAGTAGGAACAATGAAAACTGACAAACAGGAATTAATTAACAGTTTTTAGCAGACAATCTTATCATGACAGATTTAAAATTGAAGGTTGAGGGTCTCGCTCAAGCTTATAACAAAGACAGTGCAAGTATGTGCCTTGAGACACTCGTGACATAATTTTGCACTTGTATACATGTAGCACCATTACAATTGAAAACTGACTACTGAGATAGGATTCCTTTGATTTACCACTAAAATGCTGTATGACATTACTTCCCCAAAAGCAACTATAGATTAGGACTGATCTTACTGCTTGTATAAATGCAAAGCTCCAAAGACAGTGATTTCATATTTCAGAACCAATTTTTCGTTATGCTGGTCTTATAAGTTTTCTTTTACTCCCAGTCTTCCACTAACTTGGTGCACAATTAAGCCAGTTTGTGGGTGCCATTTTCATCTAGGCAGGTATGGTGACTTGGTAGTAAGTGTCAGCTGCTGAAAATGACAGGTGCCTCAATGACTTGTTTAGAATCCTGGGCAGTGCTTGCAATGTAAATGTTAACAGAACATGCTATGGACTCATACCTTTTTCAGGGTGTCCCTCTTTGATCAGTTAATTCCGGGTTAGACTCCGGACATCACCCACAACCCTGACCAAAATAAAACTGGATGTTCTGCCTTGCTGTCAACTTATGTTTCAAAGACTCCTACAAGTTTTTAAATGTGTAGGTGAGAAATCATTATCAGTATTAACAACCTTTTACCACTGATATCCTTCTTTCATTTTACATAACACTATCACTAGCCATATTTTTGTAACATACTAGTATGACTAAGTAGTCTGTCCAGCTCATCTGCCAGAAAAATAGAACAAATTCTTCGGGTCTGTTTTCTTAGTAGCTTAAACCATTAGTCCTGGATCATTAGAATTAATAGTTTTGCACCCACATGTATCTATTGTGGTCATTTGTGGTTCATTTCTGTTTAGAAGGATAATGAACAACATATTACAGTTTATGTGATTTGCCTTTTGGACCACTGACACACTTGTGAAGAGCTACCGGAAATAATGTGTTTATACACCTTAACTTTGGAACCAAAACATCTCTGACATTTTGTAATCACCTAACTGACATGAACCCACCCAAAATCTAAACAGCTACTAAAGAGCTTTGGTTTACTCTGTGCAATTTAATGTAACTATTTAATCCCCATATTGCCAACCAGTTGCATATAGCATTGCCTTTTCTCGTTTGTCCTTCGCTTATTAGATGACCTGGTATATCTTGTGTCTTAGCAAAATCAATGGTCAAAAATCACAGGAAATTCCATTTGACTGTTTTTACAAGAAAACCAATAAATAGGTTATAAAATAGGTTATAGATAATAGAACTTCTACGGATGTGGAATGTCTGAAACCTAGATAATGTAGGCCCATGTGCAGTTACTTTTGTTTGTGTTATCAAACCCCCCAAAACAGAACGATGCTTATTGCATTTAATATTTGGTAACAATGGTCAGCAGAAACTGGCCAGCATCAATTGGGTATGCTTAAATGACTAGAATAGATTTCACCATTAACAGACTTGTGTAGTGTAGTGAACTATTATCTATTAAGCATTTGACATGACCCTGTTAATTATGACTGTTGACTATAGCTGCTTTTGTGGAGATTTAAATTTTGAACAATAGAACTCTTAACCTGGCAGCTTTGGCTGAGTATGGGTCCTTAAAGAAAGCTTTTTTATATGTAAACTAGATGAGATAGCAAAAGGACATGGTATAATGTTCTTTCTTGCACAAGAACTTGAATGTTATGACATGGCTTGACTTTTTGGAATATACAGTTAATAGTAATAGCTCAATGTACATGGCAAAGGCTAGTAAATAATACTTCTATACTGCAACATTGGTCAAGGTAACAGCTGATCGCTATGGGACCTGCTTACATGGACTATATAATACATTATATTTGACGCTGCTAGACAAGCAGTGAAATGTGCTGTAGTCATTCAAAATGACCCTGGTAATGAAAACCATGGGTATATGGTAGGTATTGTGAGGACTGGATAATGTTCTTACCCTGGCAGCTCGGGATGAGTATGGGTCCTCGAAGAGAGCCCATATTTTGGGCTGCCACACTTCACAGCAGCCTCTGGAACGTTCAGGACAGTCCTCAATCCCAAAGCGTCTCGGGACATCTCGATCATCATCGATGTCCTCTGGATCGGGAGGCTCAAAGATGTCCAGTGCCTCTTCAGCATCCCTGTGCTGCCGGTAGGTCATCCAGCAGCATGGCTCCACGTCAGTCTCGTCAATGCCCCAGAATGCGAGTTCCTCTTCGAACAACGGACCACACACATCCGCTGGGCAGTGAAGCTTCCCGGTTCGGTAATAGTTCAAAACGTAAGCGAAGATGACCGGGTGCCGGTCAAAGAACAACTCACTGCTGCTGGACACCTGAGCAAATTCCGAATTCTGGTCCGAGTCCACATGCGCCTCTGGTTCAGCCAGCCAGGCAAGCCGTGTGCCTGGGATGCTCCTAAGCGTGCTCTTGTAAGTTTCGTGGCGCGTCCCACCCACGTTCAGGATGATCTTGTCCGAGTCTTCGGCCCTGGCCATCTCTTCTTTCAGACATGATTTGGATGGAGGTTTGTTGCCCGACTTGCGCCCGCGGTAAGACGAAACACACACCGAGCTGATCATAGATTTTGATGGAGAGGCAAGCCTCCAGTCACTCCCTTGCCCTATTCTATCATCAATCGTTTACCCCAGTGGAAGCAGTTTATATTACCAACAGGTGTATGAACAGGGCGGCATAGCCTCTGAGGCCTTGATCTCACAAACCACCTGTTACCCAAGATCAGCGCCTGCAACACAACCAAAACGAGGGTGGAAACTTCTGATTTTCTCCGCCACACAATAACAAAGAGAAGAACGGTTCGTTCAGTCTGCATTAGAGCTCCATATAGGGATATTTCACGAGCTCAAATACCACGTGTATTTTTAGATATCTGAAAATCGGCGCAAGCATCGGTGCGCTAAAACTTTGATAGTCCAAGAGCGCTCGTGTGTTTAACAATCGCACGTCAGTATTTGTTATCATAAACTTTTAACACACATCAAATGATCATAAAATGATCTCACCTGCGCTCGCATTATCACCAAATGTGCACAGTGATCGGTTATTACACACCAAAGCACAAGCTCATCAAGTCATTCATTCGTCTTATGTTCCATCCCCAGACATTGTTTTTCTCAGAAGGCTGAACCGATGGCAGTTTGAGATGTTGGGTCTGAGATCTGTTGCTTCTCCTAATGCATCCTCCTCCCTCAGCACAGCCCCATCCCACAGGGATGGATCGAACATCAGCGACGGCAGCTTAACTCTTTCCCTCCTGTCTGCAAACTCAGACTAATGAGAAACAATGAAGAAAAGCTTCCTTTCTATGAATCTCAGCCAGCGCCTCCTATTTATACAATAAAAAAAACAAAGTTGGAAATGAATTTGGGAGTGTCTTGTATTTTGCTTATTATAAACCTAAATTAGTTGACTTTTACAACCTCTGGTAAATATTGTTTCTCCATTGTGTCCGACTGAACACAAGAAACACAACTTAGATGATACAGAATAAATTATAAATGAAAACCAGTCTAGTCAGTTATGAATGCAGACTACAAAAACAGAGGACGTAATACATTATCTGCTGGATAAATTATCTTTGTATGAATTCCTCTTTGATATACCTAAAAGTCACTCAAATCGACATATTTCACCATTTTGTAACAATTAAGAAATAATGCAGTATTGTAAACGTTAAAGTTGCCGTGTGTTTCCTTAAGTACTCTGGTTTTCACCCCATTCCAAAAAACTCTTTTTTTTTATTTTAACTAGGTTAGTTAAGTGTTGCGTGTGCCTGTGCAGTGCACTGATTTATCTCATTTTGGCTTCCCACCTTGCACCCTGTGTAGTGCATTAGGTCCCCTCATAAAATATGATTACTTTATATATTTTTTAATGAAAAAAAGCAGGTTGCATAGAAATACTGTTGAATTTTCCACTATGCAACAGTGGCATGTATACTGTTAGTTTCTTAACATTGCAAGCAATACATGCAACACTTCTATTTCACAGGCACCACGATGACTAGTGCGCTTACCTCATAGCTCCTGTAGTTTGCATGCATTTCTCATGTCCTCTTGGGTTTACTCTGGGTATTAAAAATAGTGAATGAATGAGTATGAATTCTGCAGTGGCCGTGGCTTCCAAACACTTCTATTTGATCTATAGTCCCATCTAGTGTACAAAGTAAGTATTTCAAATAAGTTTAATTTCAGGTTATTGGATGAGAAATAAACATTACATAATATATTATATTACCTTACAAATTGCAAAAAAAAATACCCAGTTCACTTTAACCAAATTCTTAAACCAGCTCATAATCATAATTGTTCTTTTATTGCAATGCAAAGCTTAGTAGAAACAACAGAAGCCGTTAAGGCAGCAAATATAGCACGATTAAAGGCATTTAGCAAAAAATAATTACTTGAAACATTAGACACTGCAAATAATTAGACAAGCACAATGATTCTAGAATTTGTTCTGATAAGCTGTATATTATCTCAGTCCATTTTTTCAATAGTATGGCCTGTAAGCTCCAAAACTTCCCATGGGAGGTATACCACCCTGATACATCTTAGAGATGATGCGATTGCATATGCTTTCCAGTTCTTTCTATCATACTCTTTCTTCTCAGCCAGCTCATTATTCTCCAACCAACTGATAACCTCTTTACATTTGTCAGTGACCTTCTTCCTGTCATCTTCACTAATCCTCCCTTTCAGCTTTTCACAATCGACATAGTTCTTTGCATTACAGGCATAGTATAGCCAGGTTATTTTTTGCTGTACTTTTCTCTCCCTGCAGCTCAACTTCAGCTCCTTATTTACCTTTTACAACATTCTTGAAATTTCGTCTTTGCTCAGATGACCCTTGTCATTGGCGATGGTGACGCTGTTCTCTTTGCCAGTGCTTGTCCATATCGGACACATTCAAGATGCCAATGGCATGTATATCATCTGAGGTACTCCACATGGAGCCTGAGAGATACCTGTAAGATCAAACTGTGTCTGTTTGGTGGGTGTGGTGGTCTTGCCTTTAATTAGGGGAGCCATGACACCCCAACACTGCCACATCCAGCAGCAGCGAGCCCTGGACATTTTCAGATGAATGAGGATTGCAGTCTGCACTGCTACTCCATCTGGATTGATGTACTCGGTGAGTTCTCTGCCATTAAAGAAGTCCCGCAGAAGCTTCTGTATCTTGGGGATTCTTGTGGAGCCAACAACCAGCACAATATCATTCATCTGAGACTTGTCTGTTTTTGCATCGTTCAAGGCCTATTCTACTGGTTCAAGGGTCCCTCTAAAAAGCTCTGAATTCAGTTCTTCAAAGCATGCTTTGGAGATAAATGCCTTCAACCTCAATGCAGGACTGAGTGCTAGAAGATAGGGTAATCTTTGCTCACTCACAGGCAGTCCACAGCTCTTATTCTGACTTATGTATTTTTTGTGCTTTCCTTTAAACTCCTCCACAAAGTGGCTGACCATGCCAAAAGTCTTGTTAAAGTCTTAATCACCCAGGTTAGTGTCATAGGCCGTTGCTTCGACACTCAAAGATATCTTCCTCAGTGGTCAGGATGGAAACATCAAAGGTGCCTCCTCCCAGGTCAAAGATCAGGACGTTCCTCTCCCCTCTCTTGCCCTTGTCTAGCCCAGAAGCTATAGCAGCTGCTGTTAATGATCCTTATAACATTCAAACCAGCAGCTATTCCAGCATACTTGGTAGCTTGCCTCAGTGAGTCATTAAAGCAAGCTGGAACTGTGGTGGCAGCATTGGTGACACTCTGACCCAAGCAGGCCTCAACAACCGAATTTTTACCCTGGACCATGGAGAAAATCTCTTGTGGGTAGAAGGCCTTAATTTCTTCTTTGTACTCCACTTTGTACTCCACTTAGACTTTTGGTTTTCCATTACTCATTGTCATTACACACTTACTTCCATGACTCATTATATAATGAATTTTGTTTTATAATTTGAATTATTATTATTATTTGGATTTTTTTCTACTACTAATTTAAATTTTATTAATAATTTGTTATTTATTTTAAACTAATTGTCCTATAATTTAATATACATTTAGTATTTGTCTATTTATCATTTATCATTCATCACATTAATTGGCCAGAGTTTCATGTCAGACTGTACGACATGGTTATCAAACATTCTACCAGTAAGACATTTGGCATCAAATATTGTGTTGTTGGGGTTCATGGCAACCCCGGTTTTTCTCAGTCACAAATGGATTTTCTCAATCTTAATTGTTAAAGGTAAAAAACCTGAAAAGAACAATAAATGCTTATTGAATAAATGCAAATACGGTATTCATGCGCTCTGTTTATAGATGCCATTATGAAGGATAAGTTATTTTGCCCAGCCAGCAGATAATAAACAAATAAAATACAGACAAATTAGTTGTTTTAAAATATATGTTTGTTAATAGCCCAAACAAAGTTCACAAGTTCACATCGCAACTTTTCCCTTAAGCGGTTATATAGGATGATCATCCACAATCAGAAGCTATGTTGCACTAGAGTTTTAACATGTCCTTGCCATATCAGAGGAAAAACAAATATACAAATACAGCAGAGACTTACAGGTGGGCTCTTGTAGATCTTTTCTGAGGTGGGACTCTCAAGTCTTTCGCACAGCTTTCTGTTTTGTGTATCTTTCAGTGCGAGGCTCCATTGCTTTTATAATACATGCTCTGCTGCTAGAGAAACACTACACTTGTAACTTTTGAGAGTGACAGAGAGCTCTAGTAGTTTCCAGGATCACACAGTTCAGAAATGACCTCTCTGATGTCACAGGGCTAAAACGAGTACAGATGATTGTAGTATGTATAACTGAAGCAAACCCATAGCTATATAGTTTATTTGCCAGATACAGGTCAATAATTAAACCTTTCTGGAACTCAGTGACATATTTGGACACATGACACATTGTAACGTGGTCATATCCTTGGTAATTGTTTAAAGAAGATGATAAATGATGCTCCATCAGCTGCTACTCACCACATCAGTTAGGGTTCAAAGAATAGCTGAAACATATTAATTTCTGCATTAACTGGCCAGTCAAACATATTTGCTTATTTAAATCCAAACTCCTTCTTTTTTTTGGCCACACAGTCTATTCATCCAGCTGTCTATATTGCACACAAAATTAGGGAATATTTCATTATTATTGTTATTATTTTAATATTTTTGTGAGCAGTGTAGATATGTGTCAATATGCCATTAAGCTGATTTGATACAAAAAAGACATCACTAGAAAGGCATATTAACTGAAATAAATTATACCATGGCTACAGAAAATATTAATTTATTAAACTGTCAGGCAGGTGTGCATTAAGTATTTGTTAATTTGTTCATAGTCCCCTGTCAGCATGGGTTTACTCAAGGTACTTTGGTATCCACTCACAGTCCAAAGACATGCATTAGTTTAATTGATTATGCTAATTAATTAATTAATTAAGTAGTTAATTCATAACTGGCCCGATCTGAATATGTATGATTAGTGACCTTGTGTATAGATGTAACCTTGTGTCCGTCATGAACTAGTCATTGATGGTGAAAGTGATGTTAAATAAACAAAATAAACAAATAACAAGACGTGTTAGAATTGACTGATTGGATGGATCTTGTTTAGAACACCCAGCATAAGTTCAACAAGACTTAACACTTATTGGCTAGTTTTAGAGGTGCATTTTCAAGGTATAAAATTTGTTTCAGTATTAAAATAATGATGATTTATTAATTTATTTACTTATTACATATAGTACAAAAATGTACAACCCCAAAACATGAAAGAGTTGGAAGAGTATGGAATTAAATAAACGTTGTGTATCTGAACACGACATTGACATTTAAAATCGCTGCAGACAGCCTGAACCCAATATATTCAATATTTTGCCATTGCATATTAAACATGTTTGCAGGAAGAATGGGGAAAAAAATCAACACCTGAATCACTTCATCGCTTAGTATCCTCTATGCTGAACCACCTGTTGTTGTATGTGATGAAAGAGGTCAATGAGGTAAGCGAAGCAGAAATTACTGTGATTCAATTTTGCAACAGAACAAACATTTAATGATAAAACACAATGTTTAATACATATACTGTAATTTAAAAAAGACAGGCATATTATCAAATATGATTAAGTACTTTTAAAGATTAATAATTAGGCCTACTCAAATGTCTGCAATCACAGTGATAATTGGTTGAAGACATTTCCAATGATTTTTTTTTTTAATTAAAGAAAAAAGTCTAAATCATTTAGGCTTAAGCTTTCTATGTGCTGTTTACATATAACATATCTGATTATGAACACTTAATTTGTAAAAAAAAAAAAAAACAGTCATTCTCGATTCTGTATTTCTGCAACAATATGATCTAAAACATCGCCATATTTTTTACACAAGTAGTTATATTTGATCCAGTTTTACATATCTGCGAGGAGCAAAAGTATCTGCTGTGACTTCCTTGTGCAGCATAAATGTGCCAATAAGCTTTTTTTTACTGACGGGCCAATAGTCCTGCAAATTAGCTTAGAGCTTAGGTTTACCAATTCCTCTGTACTGAACATCTTGGGATACTTCTGGGTTTCCTTACATAAACTGCTTACTTCTGGTCTTTCCACAACATTTTTACTGGGTTAAGTTAAAGATTTTACTCATTCCAAAACTTGAATTCTTTAATTGTTGTCGACTCGTGTGCTTCCAGTGCACAACATATTACAGCACTTTAATATTGTTCCAGTACTTATATTCAGATTCAGTTCTCTGACAGAATTTCTCTGTGCACTCCTGCCATGCACATCAGTATTCTCCTGATGGTGGACTCATGAACATTAGCAAACATGAGAGAAGTCTTCAGTTGTTGTCATTTTGTGACTATGACACACCTCGGAGAGATCTTGGTTGGTCGACCACTATTGGAGAAGATAACAAGGGTCTTGAATTTCCTCAATTTGTACACAATCTGTACAATCTGACTCTGTATTGTTGGAATCCAAACTCTTAATAAGAGTTCTCTTTACCTACTTTTATGACTTGTGCGTTCTACTGATGTTTGAGGTCATATATATGCAGAAATATAGAAAATTCTTAAAGACCACTGCATAACTCAAACTTTACTAGGAAAATGAAAATAAACAAAAAAAAACACGTTTTATCAAAGGCCTCTAACATTGAGGTTAAATGACGATCAAAGCTGAAGAAGGAAACAGGCTCAATGCTGTTTGGACACTCCCAGTGTACAGTGTGTATACGGTACCTGATTGCCAGAGCACTCTAGCCCTTGGGAAAAAACGATACAGCAAAATAGGCCTTGTTCATTCAAAATCTCATATGTAGAGCTCAGAAGATTTATTACCTAATAACTTATTAAATACAGCTTAAGTTAGATAGAATCCTAGACAAGCACTTAACTTAGATTATCTACACACTGCAGCACTGCTTTACAACTATGTGAGCCGCACAAAGCGTTTCTGTCAGTGTGACAAATCAAATTTATGTGATCATATTTTAATTCAGGCATCATAATTCAGTGTGTGGACTTCTGAAGTTCCTGGAGAAACATAGCAGTGAAATGACCACACAGGTGACATATATTAACATTCCTCCAATATATCAAGAACACATGGCACAAAATAAAAATATTGTCCTATTAGAATGCAAATAAAACATAATAAAGTCATACAGTATGATAAATTATAGTATCATATAATGCAGTGCTAGCCATCATTCAGTGTGTACATGTGACAAACAAAGTATTTGGTCACTAAAAAGAATATAAATAAAAAGGACATTCACTTAGAATAAGTTGTCATGTTACAAAGGGACGGTAAATAGAAAATAAATCTCTTGGCTTGCTTGGGTAATGCAGTTCTCTCCATGCTTGATGAAGGTCTTTTTTGTTCATACAAACTAATATCTGTAAATGTAAATGCATAGCATAATAATCAGTATGTTATTATTATCATTAACATCATCATCATTATTATTATTATTCCTCTTCCTATCACTGCTACTACACTATTATCTGTCATGCTGTACATCGTGACAGCCTACTAAACCCTACCTGTCAAGTCTCCCGTTTTGGCCGCGAAACTACTGTATTTTACCCCTCTTTCACGTCGTCCTCCCGTATTAGCATTTTTCCATAAATTGCCCGTATTATATTATAATTTAAAAAAAACATTCCTGTGTGTCTCCAAACTGAAATGTCACTAACCTAGCGAGAACTGGTGAGAACGATTGTTACAGAAAATAGGATGCCATTAGACAACAGCACTGTTTGTGCTTACTCTCATGTAACCACTCTGGCCCCGCCCACAAATACACTCCTTCAAAAAAGTGTTAACGGTTGCAAAGTCTACAACAGCTTTGTATAATAAGTCAGTGAATGCCAGAGAACCACATGAGTGAACATGAGATACTAAAGATGTGTAAGGAAAATAAAATGTGTTTCACTTTAAGGTAAGCATTGTGTATATATGCTGAAAATATGTGAAATAAATAAATGCGCTCCAATTTCTTTCTGTGTTTTCATTTAAGCTGTATTAGAAGAATTACATATGTAGGCCTATCAGCATCTGATCATCTAATTGTAGTTTGTAAGTGACTCACAGGTGGTCATTTTAGATTTCTTGTAAACCTATCTTAAAATTCTGAACCTCGGTTGGGCTGGTGGGACGGCTCGAAGCGTGCGGGTGAAAATTTCCCTTTTTTTGTAAATCCAAAACTTGACAGGTATGCTAAACTAGAAAGTTCTATGTTCTGTTGCTAAACAGTAGGGGGGGACAAACACTGCCTGCCTGAAAAGCCCTGCACACTAGAGACAAACCAAATAACAAAAATCCATAATGACTATATAAAAATCAGTGATTATGGGCACTCATTATTTTCCGTCATATATCAGTCAACATATAAGCACATATAACAGTAACACACAATGACATGTTGGACTAAAACGAAAGTCTGTCAAATTTCTTTTAAGGAACGGAGGCGATCACTCACTTCATAGTCTGCATCCCAGACCTCCAGATGAAACAAGAATACATTTGACGAAGTTTACATCTGGTTTTTAGGTAGCTCTCATCCTCATGTACTGTTGAATAGTTTTATCCATGTATACAAGGGGAATTATAATCCTAAATTACAGGCACATCTTAGGATAATGTGTTTGTGATGTCTGGTCTTGTACAGAGCATATAAGCAATAGAATACGCCCTTGAAATAGTGCCTTTTTGCAAGTTAAATCAAGCCCAGTTCAAATGTATTATTATTTCCCAATGGTTTTTTTCCAGCTTTATTTACTAATTTTGCCTTAGAAAGAAAACGATGCTTCTTTCTTGTCATCCTGGCATACAGGGCATGAAAAGCTTGTGAGCTTTGATAAAGGTGTACAGCCTAACTAATCTCTGACCAGATCTTGTCCTGTTGGTATCTCCCTAATCAATAGCCTCAATCTCAGTCTTCAGTTTAAAGGGATGGCACAATTTGGGCAAGGTGTTGGTGGTACCATAGACTTTTCACTATTCTAAAAGTTACACTAGAGGATAGTCAAATCATCTGAAATAGTTTCTTCAGCCTTCACATATCTACGTGCTAATTTCTAATTGCAATATATTTTTCCCTGATACAAGCTGCTTATTGGCAACCAACCTTATCCACACCTGTGTAGCTGGATTCACAACCGCTATATATACACATGCTGATAATCCTTTTTCATGTCATCTCTTGTTATTTTGTCCCCTCCCTGTATGTTGTACTACTCAAGATTGTTTCATGTCACGCTGTTACCTGTAGTAGTTTGGTTTAAAGGGTCCATTCTTATTAAGCCCCATATACTTGGCCTGCTCATCAGACAGCTCTGTAAGGTGGGCATCAAAGTTGGGCAGATGCAAACTAGCCACATATTCATCTGAAACACATACAGAATAGAGATATTCTAGTGTTTTATATCATTACAATGATTTAATTCTGCACTGGCATTAATATGAATATGTTCTTATTATTTAGTGTATGTGTATTCAAATTGTGTTTGTTTCCTAGCAAAAATTAGGGGATATTTCAAAATGAATACGAAGAGGATTCCACAAAACTCTGATCCTGTACATGACCCATCACTGTCGGTGTGTTTTGACAGTCCTGGGTAACCATACACCCTACTGAAGAGTCAATGAACGGCACTCTCATCCAGTGTGACATTCTTCCGTTCACACACATGAATATGTCACTTTCTACCCAATCATGATAATTGAGTTTGCATCTCATTTGTGTAATCAAACAACTTTTTTGACCCTTCTTTTGCTTCTCTGATTATTCTGTTTAATTAAAGAAAATTAAATGCTTTTCTTAATCGCTCCATTTTAAAATATCCCCTCATTTTTGTGAGCAGTGTATATAGACAGACTTCACATTCCTCCACAGCAAAACAGAGGCTAACGTAGCATAGCACTGGAGGTTCTCTCACATATGCACAATAACGTTACACAGTCCTATTAATTATTAAAGACTGAATTTAAGAGGGACAGAAAAAAGTCTTGCTGTAGCCAAAATCATACAGGCATTTTTGTCAGGTACTGTCCAAGTCACCACACACAATTCGTCGCCATGGTGAAGCTGTTAGAACCTGTTGCTCGCTACCACCACAGTCTGACTGTTAGTAGTTAACCAGTTAAATGACTTTAGATAAGTCTATATAAGACTTCAGATAAGTCGAATCCACAAATGTATAAGAACACAAAATTCTTGGATGTATTATAAAACCAGTAATCATTTTAACCTGTTGGTTTTTATGGTAATACGGGCTTACCCATCTTTTTGGGAAGCAGGTATACATCCTGTCTGTAGCGCCCCTCTGGTGCATTGTACAGCTCTATTAAGGCCAAGGCCTAGACACAAAGACAAACATAGTTCGAATAGCACAGTTTTGCTGGTGTTAAATATGATGATTTCCGCACCATACATTTTGTAGCACAGCTCGCCACTGCAAAGTTATTATTGCCGCTGCTTCAGAACTATGAAATGTCATGAAATCGAAAGACTGCAATTTGAGGAGTGAAACAAACGTGGGCCCAATGGAGTGTGAGAAGACAGGTAGAAAAGAGAAAAGTAAATAAACCTTAGTAAGTTAGATAGATTTTACAGTTGTAAAGAACATGTAGCTTAAAGCCTGTCGCACATTGGCACTACCGGCTACCGCCACTGCTGAATAAAAACTCTTAGTGGAAACACTGCTACAAAAAGCTCACCTGTGTTGTTGCTGTGATGGACAACACAAATGAGGGCACTGTAGAGCAGCTCAAGTTCAGAAGGCGTCCCTGTGAACAGAATATAATCATCCACATCAATGCATTTCAAAGTTTCTTATAAAGTTAGCCATAGTTTGTTGTGGTGAGCTAGTTGTTAGTTTTAAAAAAACACATCTGGAAAATAACAAAATACATTGATTCCTGTAGTAAAGAGGACTCAGAAACTGTTACTTAGAAGCTTAGAATGTCTTCTGAATTGAAATCTCAATTGTACTCAATTCTCCTCAATTCTCAATGCTCCTCTTCACTGTATTATTTGTGTCCATTTCAGTTTTTAAAAAAGGCTAATTTGAATGGAATTAAAAAAATAATTTTTTAGGTAATTAGAATTTTTGTAAAACTTTTTTTTAAATAAATTATTTAGTCTTCTCAAGGTTTCTTCATGATAGTCTTACTTACTTGGGGCTGTGGGCATAGATAGTTCTAAGCTGCTTTAAAACAATGCTCTCTATACATTTGGCTTTACTTAACATGGTTTAACATCAATATAAAAAAAATTATTCCCAATTTTATTCCTGGATAGGAAGTATAGGGTTTGATAGGAGTCACAGTTGCACCTTCACACTAGCCACCCTCAGCCACAGCCCAAACATGTCTGTGTGATAACGTTGGCCATTGGAATGACCTCCGTGTACTACGTTCATGTATGAGCTACAAGCTTGTCCATTCATTTTTACAACCCTAAAACCATTCAAACATTTATTGGCAATTTCTGAAAAACAAGTCACAAAGCACCTCTGCCAGCAGGATGACTCGTTTTCCATCAGGCCAGATGACGTGGTCGACCTGAGAGCGCACCCTCTCCCATGTGAGCTCCGGGGTCCTCAGACTCGCCTACGCAGAGTGCAACAGCAACACACACACTGACAACCAACCAATCACACAGTGTACACGGCTTGTGTGTGGGCGCTTGAATTTCCACACAAGCCCACCTACACAACATCCATTTATGATAATGTTCCGAACATTAGAAGAAATCCTTTTAAGCAGCACATTCTCACTTGTATGTTTAGGTCCATGTACAGTCAGCTGCAAACTTACCGGATATAGGCAAAAAAAAGGTCCTTTACTTGTTTCCATTTGTTCTGTATTTTACGTTTACCTCAATGTGTAAAAACTCTTAAGCAGTCATCAGAACTGCCTGTATCAGGATTGTGTAAATATAAGACATTCAATTCGATTGACATGCACCTGGCATTCGTCGTAGACAATCAGCGTGCGCTTCTTAAAGAGCAGTTCACGCACGTCATGTTGACGTCACTTTCACTGTATGAGCATTTTCTGCCATGCTCTGCTATACACTGTGCCTTTCTTTTTTAACAACTCCAGGTAGATCGCCGCTTCGCTACTTCGCCATCACAGTAAGTTAAGATTTTACCCATCTTAAATAGCAAAAAAACATTTGAATATGTCTCAGTCAGTGAGTATAGTAAATAAATCAGCATATGAAAAGAATTATAAATACTATTTTGGGTATTTACTCAATACCCTGTACACCACAGTATACCATATTGCATTGCTTAGTACACATATAGTACATTGGTCGGATACCCAGGTCAAATAACGTGGAGTATAGTTAGATGTATCATGGATGTTTGACACTTAATGCTACATGCATAAAATGCCCATATGTACATTTAGAGCTGACTTGTTTGGAAATGCATTAGCTTCCCATTCACAGTGAGTAGTTTAAGAAGAATCATTGGAAAAGGCGAAGCATTTTGGGGTCAACAAGTTTCGATATTCACAATTCGACACCATACCCATTCCACCAGACAATAGGCTATTTCAAAGGCATGAAGCCTCTAACCATAAATGTAGCCCCTTCACTTCACTAAACGGTTCTATGACTGGCACAGGGTTTATTATACAAATACATTAATTCATACAGACTCATACACACAATTTGGAAACACCAATTGACCTAACATATCTTTGAATTGGAACCGAAGTAATTCCACGTAGAAGCCTGAAGGACATTCAGGGTTGGAATCAAACCAGGGAACTCAGAGCTGTGAGGTGGCATTGCTAATCACTGCACCACCATGCCACCCATACAAATGCACTCTAACACTAAAAGACGTGACACCAAGGGTAAGTGCCATGAAATATTACAGAGATTACAGAGAAAACGTACCGTTAAGTACATCAAAATAATGACAATGTTATTTTTCATTTCATCCCACTGAACTGAAGATGAGAATAAGTATTACAAGAGGAGTGTCTCAGATTCATTGCTCCGTATCCTCCAATTTTGTCAAGCATTATAGAAGATGCAGGGCTGCTGCGCACAAAACGGTTTCGTTGATTTTGCTTTTTGAAAAATGTTTGCACTCTTTTATATTTTCAACGTGAAACTAATCCATCAAGCAAATTAAAGATCTTTTGTAATAACCTTTTATTCAATGTACTCTTTTTTTATCAAAGGTGCCAAAAGTTCTGGAGCTGTTTGTATATTCCACACCACATTAGCAGGCCAGACATGGGTTGAGCCTTCCTGCATATTGTTCTAAATCACTCAAGCAAATGTCTCAAATTACACAGGGTGGGATTGCTTTTACAAGGCCCAATGTCTTACTGGAGAAAGAAAGCGTAAACCATGAATAAATCCTAGAACAGAAATTCAGACTAACCTAATCAGTTACATGTCTAACAAAGCAGCAGGAGCTTTTTTTTTATAGTGTATTCTCAGAAACTCACCACATCGATCTCGGTGTTGGAGTGGCCCATATTACACACTATGCAGCCATTCTTCATACGATCAAGCTGTTCTCTGGTTACCACGTTTTTGTTCCCTGTGGACACAGATTTAATTAGACTTCATAACCCTGACCGAGTAAAGAGCACCACACATTATGTTAGTACTCTAACTAAAGTAACTAAAGTAGAAAGTAATTCATTTCTCCAGCAGCCTTTGCGTAGCCATACTTTTCTATCAAGCAGCCACCCAATCCAAACTGCAATCACCTTCTTTGTCCTTTTCACACTTCATGACACTGTGAGTGCAAACACTGATTTCCCCCTGACAGTTCGAACAAGCACTGTAGTTAGCAAGCATTGTTAAGAGGCTGGAAAACAACAGCCTCCGATGCTAATCAGAGCTGCAAATCACAAGAGAGAATGAGAGAAGTGGAGTTCACATGGAAAATCACAGGCTGATGTGTGTACCTGTGCAGGTGATCACCATGTCCATTTGGCGCACAACTTCATTCAGCTTGACCACTTTGAAGCCATCCATACTGTCGACAAGCATGTTTGCTTTTAGTACATTTGATCAAATATCACATTCAGCACTTTGCAACAGATACAAAACATGGAAATTGCCTATTAAGCGTTATATGTATGTTCCACGCCACAGAGTTGCTATAGCTATTGTAGCTGCTTAGAAGCACATGTAAGCGCGTCTGTTGTGTATCATTCAAAAACATGTTTATATTATAAATAACAGGGGTGCAGCAGATCAGTGTGCTAACCCCACACCACAGGGATCCAGGATTGAATCCTGGCAGTGCCCACCATTTGAGTCATAAATCACATGTAGACACGATTGTCTGTGTCCTTAATATACATTTCTCCCAAAACATGTTTGAGCCAACAAAGAAAGCAATACAGCCAAATCCAGCTATCCAAATGTTCCTTATTCTGGAAAACCCCCCAACTCTTTCTGTAATATTCAAACCCCATGTCACGCATACATTCTAAGTGACGGAATAAAGTTTTTTTGTTTTTTTGTATTTGTACCACGTTTGTGAGAATGGGATACCCTATAGCAGTTTAGTTAATGATGATGATGAGTTAAGTACCTAAATACCCCATATGTTAAAAGCAGAAATTCAGGGTTTGACTGCATATAACATTCATTTATATTGCCCATTTTCTAAAAAATGTAATCACTGTCAAAGATTGTGTCTTTTGTTGGACACAGAAAGTTTGTGTTTGACTCACCAGGCCTGCAGAGCACAGATAGGGTCAATCTCTGTTACACACACAATTGCTCCCAGGGCTTTTAGCGCAGAACAGCAACCCTTGCCCACCTACATGAATGTAAATATACATTTACAGCATTTAGCACATGCCCTTATCGAGAACAATGTACATATGATACAGTCTTACATCGTACAATCCAAGCAATCGAAACGATATAAAGGCCTTCCTACTTCAAATTGGATACAGAAAAAAAGTGTTGCATAAAATAATCAACAGGATCATCGGGCCAATCCTGCATCAGTCAGTACACAATGGGCCATTTCTTCAGGGTTTTCATCCCCGCTGCAATGAAACTGTACAATTCTGCACATCGACTGACGACTGCTCACCGACCATGTAGGAATACTATTCTTTAACATTAGCATAGATGCAGTGTCAGGTCCTGGACGTTTAATACCACTATTCTTTTAGGCCTCAGCATGCCTACAGGCTAGGATTCAAGTCATACCCTATATCTTACATAAATTAATAATTGTAGTTTTATGTATACATTTATCAACATTGCTATCTACATACTGAATTCCATATTTCTTATTCCCTTTATATTTCTGTATTTTACTCTTGGGGGCATGGTGGTGCAGTGGTTAGCACTGCCAAGAACATGGTTCGATCCTGACCCTGTCTGGAGTTTGCATGTTCTTCCCATGTCTGTGTGTTTTCTCCAGTTTTCTCCCAGATTCCAAGGACATGTATGTTAGGTTCATTTGTGGTTCACTGCCCCTTAATGTGTGACTATTAGGGTGTGAGTATATGTGTGCTAAGGTGGATTGACACCCTGTTTAGGGCTGTTACTGCTGCATGCTCCAGCGACCCTGACTAAGATGCTTGGGTTAGGATGACAAAGAGGATAAGACAGTTAATGAATTCATGATATTTTACTCTCTATACTATCCTATTTTACACAATACCTATTTCCTGTCAGAAATTGGCAGCACTGGAACTTGTATCCCAGATATTCTGATCAATAGTTCCTTAACTACTTCACCGCCACAGGCACAACAGTTCAAATGTATGATACATATTTTAATACAAAAAAAGGAAGCTGCTCCTCGTGCAATGCTTCCTAAACTCAGTTGATGTTGACTCACCTCTCCATAACCACAAACCACAACCTGCTTCCCTCCAAACATCACATCCGTGGTTCTTTTAAGGCTGAAAATGGATCGAAAGAGATCTCATGATGATGTGTTGTCAAAGCAAAGGCATAAATCACTTGTGAGAAATCACACAGAAAGAAAAAAAACACACTAGACTAAAAATAGCATGCTAACATCAGAGCGCCTCACCCATCTAAGATGGACTCTCTGCAGCAGTAAAGGTTGTCAAACTTCTGCTTGGTGACAGAGTCGTTGACGTTCATGGCAGGGACACAAAGCTTTCCTGCTTTAGACAGTTGGTAGAGTCTGAAATGTGCAAATGGACAAATTATAGAAAAAAACATACAATATATAACAGGCACACAGTACTGTGCAAAATGGACACCATTAAATGTGTTGCTTTAACGATGGTGTAATCGCCGTGTATATCTATTGCTCTATCTGTCTGTACCTATTGATACAAACAGAATACACAGGCAATATGTACACAAAATAAAAAAGAGAACAAACTTTTAGAACAAAATGACTGCTGAAGGCAAAAATCAGCACATAATGTGACCTTCCTGCTGCTTTGTTGCCTGATACTCTTCCAAAATGACGTCTACCGATTCTTAAGAATGTAGTAAGGTCAACTTGGCGCCCCAAGGAAGCTGTCAGATGATGCCATCGCTCAAGTATAAGGGGAGATCAGACTAAATACCTTCCACTGTAGCCTATAGAAGCCTTTAGTTTTTTATTACTACATACAGTATAAATGTCCTTTATGTTCTGGTTTTATTCTAATAGTGAGACTGTATAATGACTAATATATAATACAGTAATATACTTGGCCATTATATCATTGCTGAAATGACAAAACTAATGGTGACAAGTTGCCGTAGGGCATTGATATACCTTTTGCACAGGCCTGTTTTGGAGCTTATGGTATGAAAAATTCATATCTATAATATAATTCTTATATATCCTCATATAATTCTTAACACTACGCATGACTTAATGTATTGATATAGTCAATGATCAACTCTCATACCTGTGAACTCCAGTGACACTCTCCTCCACAATTCCTTGAACTTTCTTAAACACACTAGGATATTTCTTATAAACCCAATGTGTGAGGTCACCACCATCATCCAAGATCTGTTTGATGATAATCACACAGAAAAATCAAGCACTGGTATTTTGAAAGGTAACAGGCTAACAGGATGCTATTAAAGGTTTGCTAATAGTGTTAGGAACATAAGATAAGGTTCAAAAAATTAAGTGGATGAAAATTAAAACTGCATTCCTTGTAAGGACTGAGTAATATACTGGTTGTATAATGAACCTGAGTGAGATTAAAGATTATTTAATGTTATATTGAAAATTATATTACTATATTATTAATACTATTAATATTCATTACATAATAATATGAATATAATATTAATGTGATGCTCTGTGACTCGTCGTCAATCGAGTTTCATTAGACAAGACCACATTTTACCACCTCTGTGCCTACTGCAGACTCACAATTCTGTTCTTGGTTGAGAGAAGTGAAATCCAAGTGGGTTTCTGCTGTGGGTGCCCACACGCCTCAAGATTCAACATATTGCGCATTCTGATAGGCTCTTCTGCTCCCAACAACTTAACAGCTTTCAAAATTATCACCACATTTTGTGAGATCACAGAGATTTTACCCATTGTAATCACCCATATCTGCAAGATTTTACTGCACTGCTGTTACACAACAGGCTAATTAGATGACTGCATAAACGTCTAGGTGTACAGGTGTACACCTGTAACATGCTAAACATGTAGCATGCTTATCAAGTCTAAAAGGGGTTCTGTTTTACTTAGCGACAATTTTGCAACTCTAGCACTAACAATTTGTCTTTTTTCTTTTACATTGTGCACGTTTGTTGTTTATTAACAGTTTAAATAAATCTTCCTTTACATGTATATAGTTGGTTTTGTCGATTGTCAGACCGATCATATAAAATATCTGTTTTACATGTTATTATGCTAATACTAATGCGAATTAATATCTGTACAGTCTTATAGAAGTCACCCCGTTCATTTTTCATACATAATTGTTCAACCATACTGCGAAAAATAACACAAAGGCTTCCCAGCTGATCCACTAGTGTTTTTATAAGATCTAGCAAAGTAATTGTTGTTTTTACTTATTACTCAAATGTGTAGAAATACACATGTAGTTACCTTTCTTTCCTTTGTAAAAAAGCAACATGTAATTTACCAAGCTTTTGCATAAAGCCATATTAATAAATGTTTATATATTTAGACTCTAGTACCATGTTCGCCTGCCAGCCTTCTGTGTTCACACAGCGATCGATGCACCACCAGAAATCATCCTCAGACTCCCCTTTCCAGGCAAAAACTGCCACTCCTATTCAAACAACACGGAACAATGAAAGAGACTTGCTCAAAGATATCAAGGTAGCCTTGATGAACATTCATTTTCAAAAGATTAAAAAGAAACTCTATCACAAGACCACGGAGGAGAGGCTTAAAATGCATTCCATGGCGGCTTACATGGATGCATAGGGGGTAGTGTAGGAAGACTTTCATGAAACGTTGATTAAACAAAGGTCCTGTTAAGCCAAAACACTACAGAGTTTAATGTTTAGGATTTAGGCTGGTGACAAATATGTGTGTTCAATCAAGCACTAGTCCAAGAAGGCAGTGATTAAAGATACTTGACTATTGAGCAGAAGTCCCAGCACTGCAAAGCTGCCACTAATAGGGCCCTTGACCAGGACACTCAATCTCAATCTGCTAAATACTGTTAATGTAATAATGGAAAGAAAAGAGTAGCAGTATAAGGGTGGCTTTACCCATTTCAGCCAGGGCAGCAGCCACCTCATTCTGAGTTGAGTAGATGTTGCATGCAGCCCAGCGACACTGAGCACCCAGAGCCACCAGTGTTTCAATCAGGACCTCGATGAATGAAAGACATTGAAAAGCAAAGTAAGAGATTGCATTTAAATATGTCCAGAAATATGCACTGACTCACATTAACATGTAGCAGAAACTCTGTTGGCTATTGGCGTTTTTAGAAATAATGTCCCTCTGTTGTATTTCAGAAATCGGACTATGCTTAAAGTGAGAGTGAAAAGGCAGAGCAGATCTTACTGCCGTCTGAGCAGTGATGTGGGTACAGCCAACAACTTTAGCTCCAGCGAGAGGCTTCTCCCCCTGGGCCCGCTTCCTCAGAGAGATCAGAGCAGACATGTCTGAAGAAAACGGAAGTAGGTTTAACCTTGAGCTAGAGGACCAGTGTACCATGTCTGGTTAAGAAAGCTGGTTTAGCCTATACCTATGCCTATATCTAAAGAAGCATTAAAACCATGTCTGAAATATTTGAATGTAATAATAAATTCTGACTCCAGACAGGACAAAAGAAAAAAAACTGCAACTGAATTGTACAGTCACAAGCAGCTGTTAACCAGTCCTGGTAATCAACTGGAGAGCACTTTGTATGCACACGTCTACACAAGATATAAATAGAAAGACACAAGCTCATGCTCACATTTTCCTAAATTTCCAAAATTTCTCATTAAGATTGCTAACAATGACTATCCTTCTTCATATTAGTGATGTGCCAGGGGTAAATCTACAACAATTTACAAAAAGTGCATTGCATAAGACATCTGTATACATTTTAACTGAACAGTCTATATTTGATGTTACAATTTTGTACAGTATTAACAGGGAGGATTTTTATAGCAAAGGTAAGCACTATTACCAGTTTCCCACTTTCTGCATTCCTGCTACTGGGTATTTTAATCCCCTAACCCACTTTGCAAACCTCTAACCAACTACAAAGGTGCTTGAATGTTGTGAACACTTACATACACTGCTTACAAAAACTTATGGGACATTTTAAAATGAATATGAAGTATCATTCGATTTTATTTTATTAGACAAGGTCATCAGAAAAGCAAATGAAAAAAAACAAGGAAAGTTGTTCAAATGAGATGCAAACTCAACTATCATGATTGGGTAGCAAGTGACATATTCATGTGGGTGAACATAAGAATGTCACACTGGACGAGAGTGCCACACATTAAATGTTCAGTAGGGTGTATGATCACCCAAGACTGTCAAAACACACTGACAGCAGAGGGGCATGGACAGGATCAGATTGTCCAGCAGTTGTGTGGCAAAAGTATGTGAATCTATACGAGTAGCAATTTCATTTAATCAACTGTCAAAGCTAAGTGTTTAGAATAAGTGGATGACAAACAGGGATCTTTAATTCTGATATTCACCATATATTTTTAGAAGTATAACAGGATATTTAACCCTAACACAGTACAAAAAAAGTGCACGAGTACCTCCGAAAAAGAACTATTGATGCTGGAAAAAGTGGAAAAGGTGATTAGCCTGGAAAAGGTTAAAAAACAATCTTTAAAGAGTTGGAAAGAGTTGGACCTCAATAATACACAGTCAGAAAAAGTGTGTGTGTGTGTGTGTGTGTGTGTTTGTGTGAATGCATGGAAAAGACCAAATATAATGTTTTGGTTTAAAAAAAACATTGCAATCCAGCAACAGACCTTTCATCTGTGAAACATGGTATTGGTAGTATCATTGTTTAGGCCTGTCCTGGAAAAAAAACCAACTGAATTAAAATATTTCCACAATGGCTTCTTATCTCTATGTATCCCTAAACTTTCATTTAATGCAGTGGAGAATTATAAAGAAACGATTATGTTATATAGAAAGTAGAGTTTTAAATATAAACTCATTATTGGAACACAGTATATTCAGATAATGAAGTTAGAATTACATGACCTTATCCAGAGCGACTTACAGGTAATACAGTTTTACACTCCAAGCAATTGTGGGTTAAGGGTCTCAGGGACCCAGCTGTGGTAGAGGTAGGATTTGAACCCTGGACCTTCTGGTCCACAGTCCAGTACCTTAACCACTAGGCTACCACATTCACGCATTCAAACATTATTTTAGAGGCCTGTCCTTAAATTGTGACATTATGACAAGCTTTCTAGCCAGTTAAGTTGCAAAAAAGGAGTTCAACTCTGCCAGCTTGTAGGTATCAGATACTCCTCCAACTCATTATAGAATTGTTTAGATTAAGGCTCAATCTAGACTCAAATAGCAACTTTTCTAACGCCTTAACTTTTGCCATTATTTTGATGACATATTTTAAAAATCAAACGAACAAGACAATTTGGGTAACTTTGGCACAGCAAGGTCAGTGCTGTGAGTTTCCTTAGATGTTGCTGAATACTGTCCAGAATGTACTGAATACTAAATACATCCAGCATGCCTGATCTGTTAGTAGACAAGTATCTCTAGGAATAAGTGTGTCCTGTGAGACTGAGATTTTTCCAGTGATGTCTCAAGAGAGATATCATCTTCTCACCTTGTTCTGCAATCTCAATTTCCCTCCGGCCAAACTCAGCCTGCTTTATGTTCTTGACGCAGAAGTCGCTGCTGCCTTTGGAGTTAATCTGAGTCTTCTCTCGAGGAGATGTCTCATCGTCCGAACTGTCTGTGTATGAGGCAGCTATGAGATTAGCAAACCGAATGTTAGATTATTTTGCCTGTCACAAAATCAGTTTACATTATATTTAAATAATCAGCATTTGCTGATCAAGTATTACTCAGTGACTTACAATATATAGTCCTGTGCAAAAGTCTTAGGCATTCTATATTTTTCAGTTTCTATTCTGTTTATTCTTTATTTAAGTTTTACTGATCACTGCACATTGTAGTCTTACAATAACATACTGTACATCTGTTTCTCTATATACTTTGTTAGACCCATTTACTGTGCTCTCTAATGGTCAGGATCCCCACGTGACCACCACAGATTAGGTACTATTCGGGTGGTGGAGCATTCTCACCACTGCAGTGACACTGATGTGGTGGTGCTGTGTTAGTGTGTGTTGTACTCCTATGAGTGCATCTTAGTATCACTGCTGGACTGAAAATAGTGAACTAGCCAAAAAAATGTTAATCTACCAGCATCCTGTGAGAACTTGTGAGAACCTGTGATGAAGGATTAGAGGATGACTAACAGAAACTGTGCAGCAGCAGATGAGCTACTGTTTCTGACTTACATCTTCAAGTTGAAGCAAAAACGAGGAAAATGTCTCTGATAAAGTGGACAGTGAGTGAACACCATCTCAGCTACTGTGTCTGATCTAATCGTACCAGCTTAACACACACTAGCACACCACCACCACCACCACCAAGTGTCTCTGCAGATGGACTACAGTTTATAATTTTACTGCAAAGTGACCACTAAAACTGATAAGCAGAACAGGGAATGAATAATACAGAACGCCTAAAACTTTTACACAGCACTGTACATCCCACTGATATGAAATTGTGAAAGGTGAAGTGAATAATTGCCAATTTGACTTAGAAACTGTATAACCTAATGAGAAAGGCCTCTTTGAGCAGAATAATGTACACTCTCTCAAAAGTTCAAGGCGTTGACCTGGCGTCTAAATGCCCGCTCTGTCAATTCAATTCCATATCTGTGGAACATGGTGACACAATAACTCAGATCCATTTAGGCCCCTTGAATCCTGCAACTTACAGAATTTGAAGGATGTGCTGCCACAGTGTATTTGTGCCATACACCACAGGACATGTCATGTGGAGTATATGCCTCATCAGGTCAGAGCCTTGGTGGCATGAGGGGGGGCTACACAAAATTAGGCACGTGGTTTTAATGTTGTGGCTGCTTGGTGTATGCCATACCCTACCATGCTAAATCATTAACATTCACACAGCTAATGTGAACTTCCTCCACCAAGAAATACAAACACATTTTATTGTACATTATCATCATACATTTTGTGTATCACTGGGCCCCCGAAATGATTTATATTTTTGCCATTTGTTACTTGAAGACCAAAAATACAGTATGGCATGTTGAGTATCATAGACTTTGCCACCTAGTCACTTAAAATGAAATCATACTAGGATAACATGCATCATAAGATTTTGCAGAAACTCCAGTGCAGGTCAAGTACACACTGTTATTACAGCAAGAGAGGAGCATAACAAATACCAAAAAAAAGTCTTAAAAAAACATTTTGTTTTAAGATGAATCTTTTTACTTGAATAGCTATGCTGATTATATGATTTGCAATTAGTACCACGTGTTAACTTCAAGAAAATGCAAAAAAAAAACCGTTTCAAAAATTTCAATGTTGGATATGTTCCATAAATATATATATATATATATATATAGTATTAATATTAATAATAATATGGCTTGTAAATAAATACCTAATATCCAATAAAGTATTATCTAGTAAGTCTTGGAATGGAGCAAATGCTCCCAACATTGTAGGAACCTTAAAAGTAAGTGACTGCTGTTGACCCACCCATTATCCGTTGAGGGTTCATTGCATAAGTCAACAGCGTTTTTCCCCACAATTCTTTGTAAATATAATCAAGAACACCAAGTACCTAAGGCTATATGCATATACACTCCAGAACATTATGCTATGCGTAATCCATTTCTATATGACCGTAAAAATTGTATTTGACCAGAGCTGTAGCTGTCGGTAGAGGACTGGGAGATGGAACGGGATAGCGAGCGACGACCAGTCTTGGTGGGAAACTTGCTGAACTCTTGCTTATCCTCTTGGTTGGCGAACTGAATCTGCTGCAGAGTCAAAAATGGTTGCAGAGTTAATAAATGGTCAAATTCGCCATTTTAACTATTAACAAGTGACAAATGTGCTATTACTGAAATAATATTTCAGCTAATTATAGTTAGACAGGAATTCACTTACAGCTGGTTAATGAACCACAGTTTATAAAATACTAAACTAATAGGCAATGCGCTGGTACAAAGCTGGTGACCCTTATATCTTCTAACACGGTGCCAAGTGTTGCAGTTGTAATGAATCGCTGGATCATAAAATCAGCACAAAGAGTAGATTCACATCAGTAGCTTAAGTATCTCCAATTATTTCAATAATATCAGTTCTCATCTACCCTGTAATTTTGTATGGTTACATAATATACATAAACCCCATGGAGCTCACAAATGATTCGACTATTTGTTCAACTTTATATTGAGAACTGAGCTTAGTTTACATAATACAGTGTTGAGAAGCAAACGCACAGGACTTGTAACATTGTTGAGATGTTATAATGGGTTGTTATTGGCTTGCTTGAGCCTGTCATTTCATTTCGTGTTAGTGTATCATAAAGCTTGTCACGAGGAAGCAGGATTTAACTTTGCAAGCTGGGGCACTCCGGGTCTAAGTTACAGATTTACTTAAAAGAAAAGTAGTCAACACCTACTTTTTAAAGAACAAACAACTACATAAATAAGCTAAATGATGGAGTGACAAAATTAACACTAGCATACTACTGTGATGGACAATGTGTGTAACTGAAGAGCAACTCAAGCACATTCTGTTCTCTAAATGTTTGAAATTCACGTTATAAAATGCAGTAGTCACAAGGTTGCAAGACAAGACAGCTAAAATACATACAAAAACACAGGTAGCGTTGAATTTGTCCCCATTTCTTGTTACAATGGCTTTCATTTTTCTGAACAGGAATCCTATCCTACGAATTCCTCACTACATATTGGAACATGATATTGAAGTGGGTCTCTGATGTTGAACAATAAGCAGTAATTATAAGTCAGCATTTCAGTTCATCTTAATCTAGTGATTAGGAATCTTTGGAATCTATTCTCCATCAATGTTGGCAACCCATTCTTAATGGATATCTTTTATGAGGAAAGCTGACAAACTGACTTGTTTAGAATGTGGAAACGTATGAAAGTGTCATGACCCTGTGTGAGAGTACAACATATTCACTACAACATATTCTACTGTCACAGTTTGTCTATGGTGATTATATGCCTGTATCATTATATTATAAAGGTATTAACAGAGAGTATGGGTTAAATAACAAAGATTACAAGTTAAAAAGCTTGTCTACATACTTAACTGGTTATCTTGGATTACAACAGGGCTCTTAACCTTCAACCCTGCAGTTACATACATTCCTAGCTCAAATGCCCTTTTACAAAAGAATGTTTTATATAGAACAACGCATAGTTCCACTTGTCAGAGATGCCTTATTTTGTAGGTAAATACAGCATAATTAAACTGTTTTAATACACAAGTTACATAGAGAAGTTGTAGCATTTCCACAAGAAGCCTGGAAAATTCAACATCTGATATTCAGCAAAAGCAGGGAATACTGCAAAGTGTTTTCTACAATACTACTACCACAAAAGCAGGGATACTACACAGTGTTTTCTTCATCATTGTACAATAGAGTTTCCTCTATATTAAACCAAAATTAAAACAACCATGTTTAGGATTTTGTCTGAAACAAGCAGCACATGCAGTGGTTCTTACACCTCTTATATATTGAATATGATTAATGCATGAATGCAATTCTGAAATATTTGTTCTTTGAAACTGTAGCCTTTCAGCTGATAAAAATGTAAAGAACCACTGCTGTGAGAAGCCGAGGTTGGATTACAGTAACATTCAGCTTCTACCTTAACATGGCTTGCAAAAAGCAAAGAGATGATAAAAAATGTGTGTGTGTGGTTTTCCTGAACCGGCTGTTCTAATCTAATCAAATTATGTAATCTCAACTACAAACAAGTTGTAGACAAGTGTGTCTGAAAGTGTTCCACTTCAAAGAAATGTGCAAGTCAGACTGTAAAAGCAAACCCCGAATAAGTGTGGGATCAGGGTGGAAGATGGGAGACATGTGTTTGACCTCCATGTCTTAGATTAGAGATTAGAATAAACTGAGAATAGATTGTACTAAATGGTATTGTAAATAAACGTGTAAAAATATGTTTATCGCAGGTTGAATTAAGTTTTAAGGCTCAAAAACAAGACAAGACCGAAGGGATGTTGTTAGTCAAAACTACATACTGTTGATAAAACATGCAGCTGGATCTTCATAATATTGCAGAGGTAAGAACAGTGGAATTGATGCCTTTAGGCTAAAGGTAAGATGTTTCAGAGCTTTACTGAGAAGTTGAAGGAACATAGGGATGAAGGACAACAAATTAAACCAATGACATCACGCTGGGGTATAATATTTTTGATAAAGTACATCCAATACATGTATAAGTCATGCTTAGTTTAAACAACAATAGTATCATTAATTCATACTACAACAAATTAAATTCAATTAAATTCAGTTCAATTTTATTTATATAGCGCTTTTTACAATGTAGCATCGTCTCAAAGCAACTTTACAGTAATACAATTATCTAAAAGGCCAATTCCAATGATACACACACCACTATAAAGCCTCAAATGATGCCTTATAGCAGAAAAAACAATGGGATAAGCTGAAAAGGAAAATAGGTCCTTTAATTTAAATACAATAACTATGTCTTGTAATTATGACTTTCCCCATGCCAAACATTTACTTATGAATATCAATATTTAAACAAATAATAACGTACCTGTGAATTATCACAGCTGCCCATGGTCTGTGCTGCTACTTCTAGCTGCTGAATAGGCTTGATCATGGTATGGTCCACTGACTCTTGCATCTGAACTATGCTGTTCACTGTACGATCCACAATCTCTAGCTTCTTAACTGAATCATCCATGGTATGTTCCACTGTTTCGACCAGCTGAACTGAGTTGTTCATACCGTGTTCTGTAAAGTCTACCTCCTGAACTGAGCTGCTCATGGTATGTTCCATTACCTCTACCAGCTGAACTGAGTTGTTCATACTACGTTGTGTAAAGTCTACCTCCTGATCTGAGCTGTTCATGGTATGTTCCATTACCTCTACCTGCTGAACTGAGCTCTCCATGATCCCTGAAACAAGCTTCTGAACTGTCCTCTTGTATAGAGTTACCATAGCATATAAGTACCACACTGAAAAAGAGGGAGGTTCTTCAGGATGGAAAATGATCCACATGGCTAACAAGCAAATGTGGGAGGTGAAGAAGGAAAGCACACCACTCCCAAATCACCTGCCTCATTTCATCTTCTCCATTCAGTGCAACGCTCCCATAGGCATAATCTCACTCTTCAACTTTACATTGGTCTATTTTAACTCTGCTCATTTCTGGCATGGCATGGAATGCCTTAAAATTATTAAAGCACAGTCCTCTACTGCAGAGCACACTATCAGCTAATAAAAAAAATCAGGATGGAGTTAAACACTGTCAGAACCATAATCTACTACAAGGCACATATAGAAAACACAGAGAAGGAATCAAGTCTGAATCACTACAGTAATTCCTTCTTAAACTCAAAGGCATATGTTTAATACTGTGCCAATAAAGAGCAGATGCTCTGGAGCTCATTTCTATAACCCTGTTAATACCTAATGTTTTGGCCTGCTGCCATTTTCCATAATCCCACGCTTGGGACATTTATCACAGACACCACAATGGTCCACAAAATACAACAAATGCTATCATTATATAATACACAGACAATTCCTTTGTTGCTCAGATACAAGATAGTCAAGCCTAAATCCAACTCTGGATTGGACGGACAGTATAAAAAGTATGATAAAAAACAAGATGACAGCTAGAACAGGGTCAGTTTCCATTTCTCTCCATATTCCTCTTATCCTGTTCAACAAGGCAGCTTTGTGTCCCAGTTCCAGCAATCGATCCCAATGTCCTACTCGTGTCCACATAGGTTTTCTCTGGGTGCTCTGATTTCCTTCCACAGTCCGAAGGTGGTTAGGTTAATTAGTCACTCTAAATTGCCCCAGTGAGAGTGCGCCTGATTAGTAGTGTCACAGTCTCACTCCTGTCAAAAACCAAACATTAATGGTTATTAAAAATAACCATCAATGCTGATGTGACATGAAGAAATCATGTTTATCTTCATGCTGATCCTGTTCTGTGGTTATTGGGTACTAATGTGACAATTCATTAAGCCGGAAAAAATATGCTTTCCCAAGATGGGAAAAACTAACATAATCATGTGACTTTTATCAGTCAAAATGATTTTTCCGCTATAAGCCAATAATCATTAACCAAAGATGGCGCACCTTAGACATAATTTCTCATGAGACAGGGAGCAGACTTCATTATAACGAATAAGAGCTTACGTCAAATAAATAATTTAAATTCTTCTAATACTTCTATGTGTTAGATTTGACAGTATCTGTGGTCCCTTAAGTAAAGGTTGTATTGCACTACAACGCTCGGGCCACATTTTTAAACTATATTTGTACACGTAGATAAATGGGGTTTTGACTTAAGTTGGTGTAAGATAGAAACATAAAGACCCAAGAAACCTTATTCTGAGAAACATTAAATCATCCATATTGCCGAGCAAACCAGGTCATTGTGAATTTAAAGTAATGTAAATGAAAATTAAAATGAGCATTGTTATGGTAGTGAAGAATATTGAGAGTGTGATGCCCTGCTGGAAAATCTCAATCCGTGGTTTTCACGTGGGTGATGGGTTTGACATGTACCACCTACCTAAACATTGTTACACAACAAGTACACCCCTTCATGGCAATGATATTCCTTAAAAGCAATGGCCTCTTACAGCAGGATAAGGCACCCTACTTCAAGGAGGTGGACCATTAATAAGTTTGTATCATTCTTCTTTTTGATCCCTGTTAGTGACTATTAATTAAAGCTGCAAGCTAACCACAATTTTCTGCACTGGGAGTAAACTAATATACTTAGCAAACCAAAGCAACCAAACTAACTTTATATACTAATAAAAATATAGGTAAACTACCAAAGACTATTGCCAGTACATTTTAAGCAAATGTATACTTCCCATCAAAATGTAAACAGTTTCATGGTGGTACATTTAAAAACCTAAGTTTTAGAAGACTTGGGTTTCAACAAATAATATCAGTCCTTATCCACAGCGACTTGCAACTCATGCAGTCTTACAATTCAAGCAATTGTGGGTTAAGGACCTTGCTTAAGAACCCAACTGTGGCAGCTTGGCAGATGTGGGATTTGAAACCTGGACCTTAACCGCTAGGCTACCGCAGTCCCGAAGTATGATAGTATAATCAAATGTGGATCTGAAGTAAAGTTACACCATACATCACTACTAGGAACATTGTACATTTTGGATTCATTTCAAATTGATATATTTATGGCTACTTGTTTTGGCTTCACAATATACCTTTTTTATGCTTTTTATGCTTACTGTATATTCCTAAGTGTCTTTAGTGCTTTTCCCCCATTTTGCCATAGTCACTTTCTTGTGTACTCAAATTTTTATCCCTGCCTGTCTTTCTACTGTATGATTATGTACCAACCTTCAGCCTATGTTTTGACTTATACTTTACTGACTGTTCTAACTGGAATGCCCTTATGTTACTAGTAAGCACTCGCATCCAGTTGATTTCTCCTTCTGACTTCTCAGTACTCCAGTGTTGTGCTGTACCATGAATACATGGAATAAGACTGCAACCAATGAAAATGTAGCTTTCCTAAAAAGCCGACTAAAATACGCCAACTTATACAGCAAAAATATTAGATTTGTAAAAGCTTAGATAATTGAAGACAGCATACAAATATGAAACCTAATGCCCCATATACATGCGTCTCTTCCTCACATTTTTGTTAAGGGTGTGGTTTTAAATGTATTTATTGGTGGGGGTAGTTTTATATAAATAGAAACCCCTAAAACATTGTAATACACAGTGGAACATCGGAATATGAACTTTGAAACCATTCAAACTCTGATTTGTTCCATTCCCAGCCATACTCCATTCCTAGGAATATAATACAATAATAATAATAATTTATAATAATAAGTGAAACAGCTGAAATACAAAGACATGAAATAAGATAAAATATAGTGAAACTTAAAATACAACCAGTGAAACATAATATGAAATAGAGCCAGTCAGGCAAATGCAGTTTCAGCATGTCTTATTACCTCAGACAAACTGAAATCATATACATATATGTACTATAATAATCTAATAATAAAATAACTGAATAACATATTCATAATATGCCTATGATGACACCCTAAGTTATTCTTCTTTTGGGATTTAGGGGTGATTGGCATACCATACTGGTGCATTATTGCCACCGACCACACTGGATTACGTGCATCATCTTTGGAATACTGCAGTATTGCTTGTTTATTATAGGTATTTCCAGGTTGGAATTTTTGTTTAGACTTTGTTTGAGCGAAGATGCGTACGAATTTTGAGGTTCCGCTGTAATATTAATACAAGATTGTTGAAAAAATTCTTGAAAAATATTACATAAATAAATATAAATGTTTTTTTTATACTGCTCACAAAATCTAATGCAATATCCCCATACTTTTGTGAGAAGTGCGTTTCACTTAACATAGATCTGTGATGCAGAGAAGAAAGCAAGAAGGAGGTGCAGCAGATCCATGGCCTGGTTCCAACTCTCAGCCTGAGAAGTTCAAGGGAAAATGTTCCCGTGCGAATCCATTGATGTGTCATATTTCTTAGCTCAATGCAGCATGCTGTCCTGGTGTTACCAAAACTATACCCTTGCTGGTGTTCAAACTACACAAATTACCACAACATCGTGCATACAGAGTCAGAAATTATCTCCCGCAATTCCTGTAGTGAAAGAGAATAGGACTAAATGCTTTCAAAGGAAACAGTACATGTTTTGTTAAGGTCCCTGCAAATTCCACAACGGTGATGAGAATGATCCTGGCCTAAAGGTTTACCCCGTCTTTGAAGCAGTGATATTTGAGAGACCTGTTTAACATGACTGCGATTACTGTTCATTCTGAGAGGAAATACAACCTTGGTTATTCTTCCTGACATTGTAATAATTTCTGTGTTAAGGTAAGAACAAACAATGATTATACTCAATATAATCCAGACTTTACTCACAAAGGCTAGCACAAACATGGGAATCACAGTTCACAAGTCACACAGGAAGGAGCTGTAGGTGGATTAAACAGCACTTGGGTGTGATGCTATTATGTAAAGGGATTAGGGTGTCTAGCAGAAGTGCTATATTTAATCATTAGCGCAAAACAACTGGTACCCAGTAATACAGTGGCTAAATAGTGATAAATTATCTTGTCTTGTCAATGTTATCTCAGTCTGAAAAAGTATCTGAATGTTGGTTACCTTCTACACTGCTCGCATAAATTGGGGGCCATTTCATTATTTATTTTTGTGAGCCATATAGATGAATATGAATCAGAATAATAATTTCATTTTCCAGGAATGTTACACATTTTCTTGTTTAGTGCATTCATGGAATCCATCATTTCTATACACAGATCCAGTAAGCCTGGTACTGAATCTGATGCTGATGAGAAGCTGCAGAAATCTGCTACTGACTCTTCTGTATAACAAGCAGACAAGTGAGTGGGTTGAAAAGTGGAGTTACCTCACCCACCCACATAAAAATACACACAGGCAGGCATAATTGCACACGCTTCATGAGGACTCTTCGATAATCCTGGGTATACCCTTCTACTGATGATTAAAAAAGTAGAAAGTATTGAGCAAAATCTGGTAACAATGAATAACAGAGTATGTCCCTGCAATATCCAGAACCTACCTAAACTCTCATAAGAATGGAGATCTCTAATATAGTGTTCACTACAAAGCTAAGCCTTTAATACTAGTTTGCTGAAACAAAGATCAGCCCAGGAATGTTTTTCATGTAGAGTAAACCATAAACTCTTTGTTATAGCTTCACTACTTAAATACACTTTTTTACTTTAATATACACTTTTTAAAGCTTTATTAAACTTCCGGCTGAACTTTCAGGCTAGACAAGTGTAGACGTGAAAAACGAGGCTCCAAAAGGTTTGCACAGAAACAAGTGGACTCCCTGAAGAAGTCATGTAGAAGATTTGCATCAGTAACCACAGGCTAGTTATGGTGAAAGCAAGATTTATTTCCACAATCAGTTCCTTTCTAGGAAAGCTTTGAGGTTTCAATTAAATAGTAGTAGCATGGAATCAGACTGGAATGACAGGTAATATATTGCAATTCCACGGAAATTTACAACGACTGAGTTACCGCTGTTTCTAATGCAACTGCTAGAAGCATTACACAAGACACCAGGACACAATTCAAATCGTCTAGTTGTGCACAGATGTGATGTGATTGTTTCAAATAAAACAAAACACTCTGGAGAGAACTATCCGGATGTGCATATATGGAAATGCATGCTAGAGGGAGCACATGTAATGTAACTTATATACTTAAATTGGGGGCCAAATGTCAAAACTTCAAAACTTCAAATATACTAGAATACTTATTATTACACATCATATAATGAGTGTAGTAATTTAAGTAAAATGTTAAATCTTAAAAAATAAATAATAACATACATTTCTAAGTGTACAGAATGTACCATTTGATCCTCCTGGTCTGAACATCATGCCTTTAAGGAGGTACAATAGTACTGAGAAACCTAACATTCAATAACTTCGAAGGTGCTTTGGAATATTGTGAACTCTAACTGATTAAGGTGGATCATCACATTTTCCACAAACTTGCGAAGTCCTTGCCAGTCACTTCACTCTCTCGTTGTCCCGAGAGTTCTTAAAATGCCAGAATCATGTTCACTAGTGGTCTCAGACCTTTGGTCCCCACTGATGGCACACGCAGTCAGACACTCCAAACTGGGTCGTCACATGTAACTTATGATTCATTATTCTAGTAGATCCACTCAGTCAGTCATTCAGTCTAGATGGGATTGGATATACAGATAACCTTATAAAATAATAATGTAATAAAAAAAAAAAACATTTAACGCAATGCATTATGACATCTATTATATTAAGTATATTACATAGTTGTGCAGTGTATTAGTTGTATGTGAGCTACGGTTGTAACCTAAATAAACTGTTCTTGATACAATAAACCAAATAATCATCTAGGTTGAGTGTGAATTTGTACAATAACAAGTACACTTGCTGTTTTTTGTCTCCTTGGTTTACAGTTGCTATTGGAATGATGACAGGAGCTGAACTGATGCAGGATTTTAATAGTGATCTGTGCAAACTCCAACTGCATGGTTCTACTCTGAGATAACTGGCATCCATCAAAACGTTCGCATTTACTTCTGGTACGCATTGAAATCCAGCGGTGCAGTGACTGTGCAGGCAACTTGTTCAAGATTAATGTGGATGTCAGAGAAGGATTTCAGAGAAACATCCGCTTGTGGAAGGTTCTGTGTTATGAATGAATACAGGTTGTGTTTATGGAATAATAAGCCGATCTAAGGCATAGCTTACCTTCTTGAGGCTTTTATGAGTGCTGACCGCAGTGAATGCGGAGGACAGTTCTCCAGCGCTCGCCTCGCTCTTCTTCCCCACCGTGAAGGCTGAGTACTTCTCCGCCACATTCTCACTCTCTTTAAATTCTTTACTGGCCTGTTTCACCTCGGATTTGACGTCCACGCTGGACTCTGTCATGGTCGTGCAATAAAAGGTAGCCTAGAAGCGCTTGGATGGTTTGTACGCGATTGCCGCTATTCCACAGCTTGCCGGTCGCTCTAACCTTTCGCGCTGTCCTCTACGCCTAATGCTGGACACGTAGAGCAAGATCGCAGCCAACGTGCGCTGGGATGTCCAAAACGACGGATTCAATACAAGTCGAATGTCTCGACGAACAATGCTAATAATCGGCTGAGTGGTTTCACTTCTAAAACTGAGCCGATTGCAGATTATTCGCTCGAGCGTCCGGCAGCATCAGTGGTGGGCGGGGCTTCGAGTGGACGAGGCACCTGCACGAAGAGGAAGCGTGTGGAGAGGCGTGGCTTTCCATTACGTCAAACAAAAAAAAGGAACAGTGCAGGCGGATAGCGTATACGTGTACGTCCCAATCCGAACCCTATCCACTACACGATTCAGTATTAATGATGTCCAGAAGTCATATCTGAAACTTAAGTGTGCGCCTAGAATACTTTTGAAGTCTCAAAATGCACGCCAATGTGTTATGGTGTATTTTAAGGGATATCGAGATCCCGCCATACAGTTTGTAGTGTTTAATAAATAGGGAGTATTTGTCGATTTGAGACGCAAGCACGATCAGCTAGACCAGTTTATGATATGGATGAATGGATTAACTGCACAGTCTCGGTCACTTGATGGATCATTGATCTCCAAACATTCTGTCTTTCTTCGATGTGATTCATGAAGTATTTCGGCAAGATAGTGGAGTAGTTTGCCATTGCTTTCTCCACCCCTCCCCATTTATCCAGGCTTGGATCCAGTTGGATCTGCAGCTGTTTCCAGTTGGGGTGTTTGCATGCACATATCTTTGGACTGTGGGAGGAAACCGGAGTACCTGGAGTAAACCCACGCAGACACAGGGAGGACATGCAGACTGTACACAGAAAGGACCCAAGCCTGTGATTAAACCCGAGACCTTCTTGTTGTGAGGCAGCAGTGCTACCCACCGAGCCACCCGTATGCCTCTATACCATGGCCCTAATTAGTCCAGCCTATCACCGGTCTTGAATGTTTGACAACCTGCACACTTGAAAACCAAACGAGCTTGAGAACGGGTTTCTGTCATTGCCATACACTGTGTTTCCATGGTGCAATAAATAAGCAAAAAAAATGTATTGTAATTAACAGCTGCTAAATATATTAGCCAACAATGAGTATCAAACTTTCTATTATATCTAGGAGTCATGGCCTGTCTGACACCACAAGTCCAAATTCAGGACTCAACCCTGGACAGGACACCAGTCGACTGCATACGCACATGAACTCCGTAGAGACCCCAGTTAACCTAATGTAGAAGGAAACAAGATTATCCAGAGAAACCCAACACAGAAAAGGGAAGCACATTACAATCAAACACAGGCAGTGGCCAGGCTACCCTGGAGCTGTGGTAACAGCTGTGGTATGCTTCGGTTAATATTAAGCTATTTAATATGAGAAAAGGCTGTTTTAAGGCTATATGTAATTTAAGTTTTTTTGAATTTAAACACCTGCCAGTTACTCACAGGAAGCGTCTTCATTAGAATGTTTTAAAGAATAGTCTAAATGTTAACATAGTGAAGTTGAGTCCTGAAGGTAAACCTATTAAACGAACTATAACTGCTCACACAAATTAGGGGAAATTTCCAAATGAAATATCCCATAATGAGTTATCCCCTAATTTTTGTGAGCAGTGTAGTATAGGTTGCCTGAGTGGTAATTTTCATTGTATTTAGTGAGATTAGTTAGCTCATTAATTTTTTAATAGCACAGCCATTAAAAAAAACAATTGATCAAATTAAGAGAAAACCATTCTCCACTCCGCAGGAACCGAGGATAATTTTAGTGCTTACAATGCCATATATGGTGACTTTTTAGTTCTTACTTCAAGCTAGAGTCTGAAGATCACTGCGTAACAAATTTGCCAGCTGAGCTCAACTGCCATGTTTAAATATACTTTTACACCATAACCATATAAGCAACAGATTATCTCGCTTAAAATGGGGAAAAACACAGACTTTTATATGTGCTCAGGTTTTACTGAGCACATATGCAACGGAGCAGAATTTTGAGTCATCTAAAATACATTTGTGCAGCTTGTGTCCCTTCACACAGTATTGTTATGAACAGTGATTAAAAAAAGACCTGGCACAAACATTGTTCTCAGGGGTGCAGTCCATCATTTTCTAGTTCAGGTGTTTGTTGATTTATGATGGGAACACATTCCGAATAAATTCATTGTAAATTGAAGTTATCATAAACCTAGGTGTTTAATTTAAGCTGTATATATATATATCATAGTGCAGCCTACATTAAACAAGTTTAAACCATGACCCTGCAGTATTGTACTGCATATTCTTTGCCCTGTAAAATGAAAAATTTTAAATCAAAACTACAGTTACTACTGAACATGTATCGCCTTCCAATTGTAAAGTCGGAACATCCGACAATCTAAAATCGTAAAATGAGAACTTGTGTAGAAAATTTCACCCAGTTTGACCCCTAGGGCTATCCACATACAGCCAAATGGTGTTTCTAATCAACTGAAATAGTTCAGTCTTAATGTGTCCATCAGTTGCTCAGTTTAACTGCAGTTTTAAAAGGCCCTTCGTAGCTCATAAACAGTGGAATTGTTCTCCAAGGAGAAATTCTCTTTCAGATATTTCAAAGTATATTTACTGTAGCCAAAACAAAAAGCCTGAATTTCTATCTGTCTTGGTTGTACATGAGCAGCATTTCAGTTTCACCTATGACTTGCACTTATGTGATACTGAACAGCGAATCTAATTTTGTCCATTCTTATGGGAATGACACTAATTTCTTAGATATTAAAATATGGCTTTCTGAAGCAATCCATCATGACAACTATAATTAAAATTCTAATTCCAACTATATAGCATCCCACATTTTAACCAATCACAGAGGTTAAGTGTTATAGCAAGCACCTCAAAAGACAGTCAAACAAACGTCACGCTCTGAACTGGGTCAACCACACAAAAAGGGAGAATGCAGTGGACCAACAAGATGACACTGGCAGCCCAATAGGAAACTAAGACCTCGACTTTCTGTTCATGGAGCTAAGAGGATTAAAGGGTAGAACTGGATAAAGGGCCAGAACTCGATTAAAATGTAGGCTCAGGTGCAGCGTTCAACTTGAAGTTGTAAAGGGCTGAGGATAGGCTTACACAAACACAAAGGTTTTCTGTTAAACAATTTAATCAAATTTCAACTTCTCACTGTTTAACATACTGTATTTCATGGTGGCGATTATCTACATTTGTTTGCCCTTATGTCTTTTTTTAAAATTTACTGATATGTAGTGTAAAAAGATGGTCAGCAGCTTTATAAAAAAGCAAATCCAATTAAAAATCAAAGCAATATAAAAACTGCAATATCAAAAAGTTATTTTACAAGTAGTACTTTGCCCAACAAATACTAATTAGCAGTTTTCTTCATTTTGGCCCACCCCGACTTCACTCACAGAGGACAAATGATTACAAATTGATAATGAAAGAAAAATGCACATTTTCACTAAACTAGGATATTTAAATAAACTAAAACTGGAACACTGCACATTCACAAATGAAGGCTCAACACATTGTAAAACAGCTCTTTTTAACCACCTACTAAAGTCAGTGTACATGTTATTCTGAGGGAAAGGTCACAGCAGAGAAGCCGGGTTCTTCATTTTAAGGTACAAAACATGTCACTGTTAGTTACATCGGGTCCTGGTGATTAAAACCAGGCCCGTGTCGAAAGGGGGAGAGGAAGAGAGAGATAGACACTACTACTTAAGCTACCATTGCATTAAGTAGATGTGTGTTTTAGGTGCTGGTTATGTAGAGGCTAGTTAAGAACAAGGCGTTTCATGAACCTGCTGCTATGAGACTCGAATCATCTGGGCTACCGTTTCTTCTCCTGCCTGATTCTGCTCCTGCTGCTCCTACAGAGAAGGAGGGAGGAGGGATAAGTAGGCAGTCGGTTCAATGATCACGCACGCACACTCCCCATGCAGAAATATTCAACTCAGCATTCCAAAAAGCATTTCCTTCACTAGTTAACATGCACACAGACGTGAACAAAATGATTGAAAGTGGATTTGCAAAAGCACAGCCTGAGCAAGCACAATCATTACAAAACCTAATTATTAACATAGTTACATTTTCTTATTGGTTACTGTTGGGAGACAAAGTCATGCAGCCTGTTCCCAATGGCAGCCAAGTTCTTAAGTGCTTATCATGATAAAATGAGTGACAAGACAGAAAACCATAAGAAGAAACACAGCAAATTAATTTAAATAGAATATAAAACATGCGGGGGAAAAAAGGTTTAGGAATATTTTACTCCCATGAGATTTATTCATGAATGATAAAATTCACTCAGAATGACATAACCAACATGGAGCAAATGAACATAAAACTGCACACAAGAATGCATCACATGTAGAATAAATCAAAAACATTTAAAAGAAAAAAAACTGTGTTGCCAAAAAAAAAATCTCTTCGACCAACACTTACACTTGACTGCTTCACCAAAAATTTCCAATTATTTACAGCAAAACAATTCAATTGAAAACATATCTTTTACATACATACAACGCAAATATCACACTAGATGTGCTCACTAGAGTCCTGTCTCACGGTGGTGAATTCTATAAGAAAAGCTCCATAGCATTTAGTTCTGCAGTCTCAGCTTGCAGTCAAACTGTTAAGTGGTAAAATGCAGATGAAGCAGACCTCTGGCATTTTATAATATAGTTCCATAAAATGACCTGCAGAGAAAGCTTAGGAAAGCAAAAATGAGCAAGGAGGCTGGAGGGGGACATATTTCGGCAGCCAATGAGAGTGAAGGACAGCAGCTAAGCAAGAGGCATGGTTTGTTCAGGCAGCCAGTGCGAGCTTGTGATTTCAGTGGCAGAGTGGAAGTCCTCCTGTTTGATTCTGCTTTGTTGCTGCGGCCTCACCTGCATAATCAGTCCCATCTCCTCTTTTTCTTTGGGAGAAAAGAAGCGTCCACCATCACCCCGTTTCCTCTGCATAGCGTGTTTGTGCCGTGACTCGTGCAGGTATTTCTGCGGAAATTCAAAATTCAGGCTCAGGCAAGAAACTGCAGTAAACCAATTCGGAAGAGGTTTTAAAGAGCATTGTACCACTACTGGGTCCCCTCTTTGTTCTCAAAACAGTCTCTATTCTTCATGGCATGAATTCCATAAGATGCTGGGAAATAACTTGACCCATACTGACGTGACCACAGCACACATTCATTAATTTTGTTTATCCACTTAAGCCTGACCTTAAGGGTTGCAGAAAAGCCAGCGGCACAATGTGAAAGGCACGAACAACCCTAGACAGGGCACCAATAAATCACACATACAGCTAATAAGTCATTTCCCACACTCTTACAAGACCTCCACCAGCCTGAACCGGACAGGATGGATCCTAGAATTCATGCTGTTGGCACCATATTCGGACTCAAATCTTGTGTACCAAAGCAATAAACAAGATTCATCAGGGCAGGCTTTTCTAATCTTCAGCTGTCCGGTTTTGCTGAGTCTGTGCCCACTGCAGCCCAAGCTTGTATCCCAAAATGACCTTCTACTAATTTTGCCCAACCACATCAAATACTGAATACTGATTCTGACATGCTTTTCTGCTGACAACAATTGTACAATTGGTTATCTGATATCTGCGTATCAGCATTTCTAAAGCTCAGTAGCATTTAAGTGCAAATACATTCCTGTAGTTAACTAAACATCTTGCTCACTGTCATTCTTAGTGTTTCGTGTATGTTGTACTATATGTTTGAAGGTGTCATCACTGATCAGGACAAATATGTCTTTGGAAAACCTTTGGCTGACCAGTCACTCACCCTTCTTTCCTTGGGAATTTTGCCCTCAGCCTCCAGCTTGGCACGTGCTTGTCTTCTTTTTAAGATGCGATGGTACTGCTTGGCATTCACATACAGTGGCTCCTCCTCCAACATCTCAGCCCCAGGCAGAGGGATGCGCTGGATGGTGGGAACAGTTCCTCCCCCGGGCACCATCTTTCACACAAACAGGACAGAGCTATGTTAATGTAAATCAATATTAACTAAAATATATTAAAGCTGCAATAGGGAAGACATTGGTGAAGAATTATGGCCCTATAAAAGGGACTCCCACATACCAGCTGTGTGCTTCATTTATTAGAAGAGGTCTGAAAGGCTTGACTCTCGTTATGCAATTTACGTAATTAGCTCTTTAATTTGCAAACTGCAGGGAGGATCGAGTGCTCCCACTCTAACAGCAATTTAATTCCTCTTATTCAATGCACATTTCCCAAATCAAAGCGGGGTTCTCAACATCACGACTAATTCTGTGCTCTGGAGTATAATGATAGAACTGAGGGAAAGCCGTCCATTGAATGATGACTGAACTAGTATATTCATGCTCTTACCATGACCATTCCGCCAGCGTTAACCACATTGCCAGATACTGGCAGTGTGACCGTGACTGTGCCTTGCCCACTGTTGGTGGTGGAGGTGTTGGCGCCCCCTGCTGCCTGAACGATCTGAGTTCCAGCCAGACTGCCCGCTGGGATGGTAATCATGCCTGAGATGTTGCAATAAAATGGCATTTTAAAGGTCAGCAATAATATTGGCAACCTTCCATTTAGCATATAGCACCCCGGATAGGCTGAATGGCACGATGCCAGTGTTATGACTAAATAAACAGAGTCATTTAATACGATTTGGAAAGATGCCACAAAGCAATGCTCACATTAAATCAAATGTAAAAACGTATTTGTACCACCAAAAACCAGAAAGATTCGATCCCTCAGGATGAAGGAGGATGGTTTGTGACTCAGTACATACCCTGCTGCAGCACGGTGCCATCTGCGTTCACAGGCTGGTACACAATGGTCTGTCCTTCAGCAGTCTGTGCAACCTGCTGTCCCTGGACTGTAATCTGCTGGCCCTAATATACATATAAAAGCACTTATTAACAACACGGCAGTAAACATGCTGGAACTGGGAAGAGACCGTATGCAATGTTTTCATTTCCACATTCGGTTATAGTCCCACATTTCTCACACGAACACATCAGTCGAACATTCCAGAAAGGGCACAAGAGCACCCAGGGCCCTGTTATGAAAACAAATCCAGCATTCCCGCCAAACCATTAAGTAATGACATGGAGTGGGAGCACACCTGGTTCTGTCCTGCAGTAATGGCTGCCTGGGGTTGCTGGATAATGATCTGCTGGGCCTGACCTTGTTGTCCCTGTAGCTGAAGTGTCTGGCCCCCCTGCAGCTGTATCTGGCCTGGCTGCACCAGCTGAATCTGAGCACAAACAAGCATGAGCCATGTGATTCAGTTATGACTGTGCAGAGAATACACAGTCATTATAAAGATTTTCTAGCAGATCGGCATAACATATCCTATCGGCATCACGATGCGCGCATGCGCAAGAGTCACGTCGCAGGATGTGCAATTCATTTTTTTAGTATGTGCAGTGTCACTTAAGATAAATGAAATCAAACATGCCATGCTATAACTTTTTGCTGCCAATTTCCATGACATACCTCTAAATATAATTTCTTTTATTCCAATATTGGATATAAAGGTTGATCAACAGCTAAATGAGCAATTTGGCTGCAAAAACAAAATCAACGCCAGATATATAGCATTAGTTCTGGCTACTGATACCATATGAGACCATATGTATAAGGACCATACATAATTGTCAGTCTTTGTTAATGGAATACAACATGAAAATACAGGAGTTGTGAAAGTAGTATTAAAAACTGAAAGCCAAGATTTCAGCAACAAATAAACTGCTCACAAAATTAGGGGATACTTCAAAATGAAATGTCACATAATAAACTATGCCCTATTCTTTGATCAGTGTATTTAATGTGACCTCTCCTTACAATAGCAGCATCTGGCAACTTTATCCGGGAACCATGTTGACCCTTCTATAGTAAAAAGAAGATTGATCAGGAATGGTATTTCGTGAGGGGTAGCGGTCAAGAAAAAACTTTTTCCCCCAGAAGGGGACAGGGTGAAAAGACCAAGATGTGCAAAAGCTTGCAAAGACTGAAATGAAGACAAGTGGAAAAGTGTGTTATGCAGTGAAAAAGTTGAAAACTTTCAGGTCCAATTGTTGACAAATGGACAATCATATATGGTCATCATACCATTGCTAAAACAACAAATATAGTGCCATATAATGTTAAACATAATTTTAAAAAATGTATTAAATTTAAACTAATTTATTGTTTAACAGGTGGCTCAATGTCATATTGAATAACTGAGAAACTGTATCTGATGGAACTGGTCTTTTGATACGAGCTACACCATTTTGTACCAAACAGACAAGAACTGTTGCTCTGAGTATAAACAAGCACTTCCTTCTGCTAAAAGCTAGTTTTTGGTGGCACGGTGGCTCCCCTGTTCGATCATTTTGATGACGTATGCTTTGTCATCTAAAAATTAAAACCTTTCGTTATATGGCGGACAAATCTTCTCACCTGTTGTAAGCTCTGAGCTCCCGAGACGGGCACCTGCATGATGGTCTGACCCTGGCCTCCAGACATGGCCTGCACCATGATGGGCTGCCCAGAGGAGGTGATAAGCTGACCACCGCTCACCTGTACCATCAGGGGTTGGCCTTGAACCTTATACAAACACAAAAGCACACAGTTAACCTGGTTCCTCACAAAAGTTGTTGGTAATAACAGGAGATCTGCGCATGCAGCTAAAAGCTTCAGGAACAGAAAACAGTTACGCTGTGCATTTCAACAGATAAACCAATCCACAGCTACCAAGTTCACATGTTTGAAGCAAACATGGCCAAGGTTAGAAGAGCATGCCATACACAATGCTTTAGAGGACCATACAGTGAAACTGCGCTCTACGAGCATACAATATTTCCACTGTTCCAATCATTTCAAAGCAGCATGCGATGCACTGCAAACATGGTCAACAAGGACAAGGCAAGGTTCTTTACAACTGCCTCTAATATGAATAATAAATAATATAAATAATATGAAATTATTATATAAAAAAAAACAGAAAAATAAATATTGTGTTATTTATCAGACAAACTATAAACCCCAAACATCCTCCAACCAAGATTATCTGAATTTGCCATTCAGTCTTGGAAGCACATGGTAACTTTACACTAATCTGTTACGAACAGAGGCGAGGCATGCTGGTCACAATGTCACTGACAAAAGCTGCATGCGACAGGGTACGACACAGATTTCGCACAACTACCTGGAGTGTCTGTACTTGCTGGCCCGCTGCTGTAACAACAGGAGCCTCAGTCTGCAGCTGTACAGCTGTAACAGTGCCCTGTGCCTGCGGATAAGCCCATATAGCTATCATATCTCGTTCTACAACGTCATATACAGGTATGCATCTCAAAAGGTCCACTTTTTGCAGTCCGGACCTCGTCTTAAGACCACCATACAGACCATACTTAGCGCTGCCATATGCTATTCACAAGATGGGTAAAAATTGCACTGTAGAGCACCGATTCCCTCAGGCTCCCCTCACGGAGTGCGCGTTTGCTCTCAAACACATTTATGTGATGAAAAACGGTCCAATATGTGAGAGCGCAACATAATTCTGGTCATATTTGTGATGCAAAGAGGTCATTCAGAATGCTGTGAGAAGCGAGCACACAACTCGGGTGTGACGCGCTGCAGAGACACAGTTCTTCGTTTTCCTCCACGAAGGTACGCGCAACCGCAAACAAATTCTGTGGGAAACGCTACTGTACACAACAGTTGTACTGTACACAACTTAGTGCTAGGAAGATAATGGATGGATGGATGGATATGCGAACAGATGTTATGTGGCACATACCTTTAATCATTTTTAGCCTGGTAGAATGTGGATAAAAGCCTTAACAGCCCTTACGCACAATACAACAGTCATAACGTTTAAACTCAAATATAGTAATATACAGTGCATGTATTTATATCATATATAGCAATATCACTACAATATTGCTCAGTCAAAATTAAGACCAAGTATGTCTTCTCATTTGGCCCAGTTTGCTCACCTGCTGTTGGATCTGTCCGTTGGCCGCCTGTACGACAATCTGCTCCCCACCGTTTGTGGAGGTGAACTGTTCCATGTTCTTACTGCCACCAGTCACCACTCTACTCTAGGACATAATCAGTGCATGTGGACATTCAAATTATTTGGAACTTATTTTCTATAAGGAAGCACTTAAACAGCATGCATATCAACTGCGCACAAAAAGTAACTGATGAGCACAACAATGTCTCACTATTACAATATTCAGCTACAATTCTATTGACTTATGGTAATGTAAACAGCAAACAATGATAATGGATTTAAGGCTGACTTAAGGATTTTACAATAAGCCAGAAGTTTAAATCCATTATGTTAAGCATTTAGAAATGGGATGCACAATTTGATACAATATAACCAGCTGCATTTTAAAGGCACAACGTTAAGTTGAAACAGTCTGTAATCATATGTCCCCAAATTTTTTTGTCTTTAGATTTCAAAATCAGAGATGGGTTTTTACTCTGTCCAGCTCTGCTTAAACACATTCCCAGATATGGACTGCCGTGGTGCAGTGTGTAAGGACTGTAGACCAAAAAAAAGTGCCACCATCAGGCCCAGGCAAGGCCCTTAAATCACAACCGCTTAGAACATACACAGTTTTACGTTGTCAGCTAAATAATTAAACTGCTCACAAAAATTAGGGCATACCCCATCATGGGATATTTTATTTTGAAATATCCACTTATTTTTGTGAGGAGCATAAATACAGAAAACAAACAAGAGTAAGACAACAGTATGCCTGAATAAAAAGATGTTATGACTAAATGTTATTTCAAAATCCAGTGACCATTCGTGTCCAGCTTGGAAGCAGGAAACACAGCAATGACCTGGCTTACCAACTTGATGTAACTGAACTCCTTGTTTAGATTATTTATTCAGTGTGTGCGTGAGTGTACGTTTTCCCCAGATGGAATGGGGTTGCAAAATTCTGTTGCCTCAAACCAGTCTGGCCCTCTGCCCTCAACAAGTCATTTCTGCTCGCTTATAGTGTGTACTGCATACTGCTTTTATATATACACATCTATTAAGAGAAAAAGCAAAAATCTAAGTTCTATGTAGCAGAATATAGACTGAATGTACAGAACTACATGCCATAGGAACCCACAAAACGAATGTAATGTACACACCCACTGATCCCAAAACATCCAAACAGAAACACCTATGCTATAGAAAAGCATGGACACTGCTCACAAAAGTTAGGGGGTACTTCAAAATGTATACAAAGAAGATCACACAAAAACTGCAGGAGAATCTGATCCTGTCCGTGCCCCCTGTCAGTGTGTTTTAGCAGTTTTGGGTGACCATACACCCTACTGAACAGTCAATGGTCTAGACTCCAGTTTGGCATGCTTCTTTTCACCCATATTCATATGTTGCTACTCAATCACCATAATTGTGTTTGCATCTCATTTGTGTAATCGACCAACTTTCTCTGACTTTTCATTTGCTTTTCTGATGATCTTGTTTAATGAAATAAAATGCTTCTTTTTAATTGCTTCATACTGGTTTCGAAATATCCCTAATGTCTGGGAGCAGTGTATTAAAAGCATTACTATAACTATTCAAATTAAGCACTTAACAGCTTTCCAACCCAAGGACAAAGACTGAATGATGGCAAGTATGAATATAAATCCTTCATTCACAATATTGCAGTTTGCATGTAAACGTGTATCTGGAAGCTGGATCGATAACTGGGGTTGAGTGTGCAGCACTGGAACGCTGGTAACCGATAAACGGTTTTAGATCAAAACAGACTCAAATGACAACGAGTAAAACAACGACACGTCTATAAAAGCAGATCTCGTTGCCTAACCAAAAATATTTCCAGCCAGCCTTGAAATACACTTGTAACCACTAATCCGATTTCTTTTGAAGACCACACTTTCTAATGAACAAAATGACTCATGGGCATGCAAACGCAAACACAAACAGAAAAGCTTCCACGGCAATCCAACAAGTGTAACGACTGTCTGTGTCAACCAGCTTTTGACAAAAAAACATACACTACTGATTAGTCCGCCAGCTAGCTATATGAATTCCTTTGTTGGGATCACACAGATATATCATGCGCCCTCCTCCATTTTATCAATGTGTGTAGGACGCACGGCTCGCAAGGTGTTGACACGTTACCAGTTTGATTTCTGTATTTTGTTGAATTACTCATTTGGTTGGCCAATAAGAAACCAATCGGTGCTGTGAGCCAGCTTTCCCCATGAACCGCGCACTCTTTACCGTGTCTCAGTGTCCGGTACTCTTCTGATTGGCTCCAGTACAGGGCGCAGAAATCCAATCAACACTGCCTGTTCACAAAATGGCGCAAACGAACAACGCGGAGAAGA
>JAUZST010020418.1:0-32639 GCA_034779995.1 Parotocinclus haroldoi
CTCTCTCTCTCTCTCTCTCTCTCTCTCTCTCGCGCAGTCTCTCTCTCTCTCTCTCTCTCCCAGTCTCTCTCTCTCTCTCTCTCTCTCTCTCTCTCTCTCTCTCTCTCTCTCCCTCTCCCCGTCTCTCTCTCTCTAGGCCCTGATAAAGAGTCTACTTGTTGAAAACGCTACATTTGGGCACTGGTCCCTCAGCGCAACTACATTTACTGAACTTTTGTCCTTTTCTTATGCACTTACTGACACTTGAAATGAGGAAACAGGCAGTAGTGTGAGAATCCTGGGGCAGACTGATGAGATTGCTCAGTAGTGTCAAGACAGCATCAGTCATGTATCAGAGGAGAGGAGGCAAGTGTTTACTCAGAGCGCATCTGCAACCTTTTGTTAAAGTAAAAAAGCAAATCAAAAAAACAATAAAGCAAATAAAAGCTATGTGGTGTGTGTGATGTTTTGGTGGCAAAAACATAATACTGAATCCTTATGGATCAGTGGTAAATAGGGTCTTTTTACAGACTGTACATTTTATGTTATATTTATTTACTAAAATCAATAATCAACTTTTAGATAATGTTATGGAAGCTTTAGGTATACTTATTTTTAGTTGAGGAAGGAATATTAAGTTTTATATAAACCGTGGTTCAGTAAGAGCTAAAAATTAATAAGCACATACACATTTGATTTTTTTTTTCTTTTTTTGCAGTAGTAGTTTCTGAACCATCAATTGAATTGAAATCAATATTTATATAACAATAACTATATAAATTATTTTGTTCAGGATGTTCAATTTAAAACTGTTTAGTTTGTAATTATTTAACATTAAGCACAGATAAAACATTCAAGCAAATTGCAATTATTTTCCATGGAACAGTTTGGTTACAGAAGGTTTCAGCCTGATTTGTATTAACTATTCTCATCAAGAATGGACTTTTTGTTTCATTTAAAAAGTCATCAAGAAGTATTTTTTAACAAAACCACAGTTTTGATAACCTTGTTTTTAATACAGTACATTTTTTGTCAAGGGAAGTTAATAAACTTTGCCAGTTTTCACCTATAAGATTGGTAGATACCGAGCGGGGGATGTTATAAAGCTTGGTTTTGTTTTCAGTAAACCATTTATTGTTGATCAGGACAATATGTTTTGGATCATGATCCATATTTTGGATCACTGACCTACACGAAGATCCACTGATGAACCCATATTAGTTCCTGTGCAGATGCAGACAGATTTAGATTCATTGTGGTCCATTATTCCATAAACCCTAACAAGGTTCGGAGGGCCTTTCCCAGAACATCACAGCTTCTCCACCATACACAAGTTACAGTTAAATCTTATTTGGCATCCATTTTATGCCAATAAATTACAACTCGCCTTAAATGTTTGTTGCCACAAAACTCAATTTTCATTTCAGCCAGCATACTCTGAACCAGATTTTCATGAAGAATATGTATGTACAGCAGCTGATATGTGATTTGTTCTAATATGTATTGTTAGCAGTGAGACCTTAGACAGGCATTTGTCTTTGCAAATCATTTTCAAGCAACCACATTTTACCACAGATGGACTCATATCATAGTGTAGAAACATCTCAAAGAATGTGTGAGGCTCCAGAGCTCAATTTCAAGTGTCACAACAAAGGGTGAAATTTTTGTTTTCCTATTTGAATACATTTGTAAAAATGTAATTTTCACTTTGCACTTTGAGTGCAAATTGATGGGGAACAACGATTTTTTTTTTTATTTTAGCACAGGGCTTCAACATAAAATGTGGAAAACTGAAATGGTGTGTAGACTTTTCAAACCTGTATACATCCCAGTAAAATAGGAAGCCATGGATTACTGTTTAAAGTTCTTAGAAGCTCATATAAAAAAAAGTGCATTATAAAAAAGAAAAAAAAATATTATTTTTTTTAATTGTTTCTAAATATTGAATGTGAGATTATGCTAATTTACTAAAAGGTTTTCTCTTTTTACTCATTTACTGGTGCCAATCTTTGCTAAAAATGCAAATAGACCATGAAGATGTCTTTAATAGTTAGGAAAGATACATTAAAACATTAAATACTAGCTTGTTTCAGCTAAGAGTTAGTATGCAGATGTTCATTTTTAAGACTGCATTTAGTTCTCAGTGGGTTCCCAGCAACTGAAATGGATGGTTCTTATCTAAAATTAAAATCCTCTTTATCTGATTATGTTCTAAGACTGCACAAATCACCAAGCACACACACATCGGTGAGGGATTAAATGAGGTCTAACATTTAAAACGAAATGGCCACAAATTTAATAGCAATGCCACATCTCACAACTCAACAGTTGGTATTGCAAAAAAGAAAACCCAAAATGTCAGCTGGGTGCCCTGGCTTCCTGCACGTGTCCCAGAGGCAGCTCTGCCATCTTGGTTTTGACTGAAATGTGACTGTTTTGCCCCAGGTGTTCTAATAAGCACCCCTCTAATGAGAACAAATTTGGAGCCGGAGAGAACCATCCCCCCTGCCTTCATCCATCATTTTAATGAGCCAAGTTGTGTATGTGCTTCTCCACAACGAAGCGTCAGGTGATTAAATATTAGCAACGCACTCAGACACCATCTCCATGATGTCTGGAATAAAGAGGATATGGAAATCAGAAGCCATTTATAATACAAAGATTTTAGCACTTACCTGGCACTACCTGCAGAAGCCATAACGCACAGCAAGAGTCTAGACACTGAAATCAGGCCAATTGCAGGAGACAACTTCAATCCATCTGAACAGAAATGAAAGCTTACATGAGTAACTAGAGCAAAGGAATTAACGGGAGTGAGTGTTAGAGAATTTATTACTCATAGCACATATTAAATGATCCATAGTATTTGTATTACTATGCTCTTTCTAACTGCACACAATCTCTGCACATGACATTAAACCAGGTACGGCACATCATTTAATGAAACAATTGGTGATTTAATGGCAATACTGGGACTAAATGACAAATGGATGGATATACACATTAATTGGACAATGAGATCACTTTGAGATTCGTAACAAGTCGATATCCAACATACACACACCAAAATCAACACAAAGTTGTAATATTTTGCAACAGACCCATTATATACTGTATGTCACAGTGGACCAGATGTAGTATTTTAAATCGGTATATGCATGGTACATGTAGAGCCTTTGAGCCAAAATCAGGCAATAATGGTAATAAGTATCACATTGGTACATAACCAGAAAATAACCACAAAACCAAAAAATAACTTTTCATAAACTCTGCTGTAAATAGTTTTATTAAAACTTGTAATTAAGGGAAGATTCTTATCTGGTATCTGGAAGTTTTAACTTTAAATTTAGTTGATGGCAATTCTATATTTCAAGTCTTTATTTATGATGTTTATTTTAAACTGATAACCAGCTCGACAGCACAGTCAGTCAAATATGAGTGCATTTGAACACACTTGAAAGATAGAAACCCAGAGCCAGTTTCATCATTTATTCAAATGAAAAATAACACCCTAATTATTAGTAGATTTATGAATACTATTATTGTTATTATAGCCTATATACACATTAAAACATTAGTGGAGTCAGTTATTTGGTTAGCTAGGCCTATTAAGTACTTGCATTTTGCCTGAGTATTGTCACTGCATGGATGTATTACATAAAGCCACTTGATGGATCACTATGGAGTTGATTAACAGTTAATTGAAGTTATTAGCAAAAAGGTTAAATGAGCAATGCAGCAATCAAACTAAAATCAAATATGACAAATGAACAAACCACATCCAGGAAATGTTTTTCTTATTATTTCATTTTATCACATAACCTTTTCTAGACCAGGGCCACGCATAGGGTGGATAGTCCAGAGTGTATACCATAGAACACACTGCAGGCACAAGCATGCCCCGTATAGGACGGCAGGACAGGACCAGGTACATAATTACCACACCTTATTAGATAGCAGGCATGCAGGAAAGTTGCCGGGCCCTACAGAGTGACAAGCGTAAGATTAACAGAACAAAAGCCAATCTAGACTAAACCAGAATGAGTTTTGTGGGAAATCCCACAAATGCCACTTAAAACTTTACTGTGCTAAAAAGAAGCCTCATGTTAGCCATGTACAGAAGTAACATCAAATTCTCTGGGCTCTGAGGAATCAAGAATGGACCATCACAGAGTTGAAATGTACTATGGTCAGAAAAATCAGTATTGCTGGTCTTTTTTGGGCAAAACAATGGACACCGTGTGCTCCAGACCAAAGATGAAACTGAGCATCCAGACTATAATCGGTAACAAGTCCAAAAGCCAGGTTGTTTCATGGTATAGGGATGTCTCGGTGTCCTTGGCAAGTTTCATTTGCACTTCTGTGATGGCAGCATTAATGCAGAAAAGAAAACAGGTTTTAGAGCAACAACAACATAACATGACTGCACAGATAACAAGGGCAGAGGAAGAGGGTATGAGTACTGGACTGGCCTGCCTGTAGTCCTGACCTGTCCCTAATTTTAAAACTAAAAATGTGACAAGGACAACCTCATACTGTTGCATATAGTAAGATGTGTTCTGCAGGAAAAATCAGACAAAATAACACCGGAAACACTAAACCACGTGGCACAGTGGGGTTAGTGAAATGAAAACGCAACATTACAAGGCTGTAAATGCTTTAACATCCTAACTTTTTTTTTTTAGAATGTTTTGCTGGTCTTAAATACAGGAATGGATGTATATTAACAGATAGAATTAAGTTGACCAGAGAAAACAAGAAATATCTCGTTAGTTAGAAATAAAAGTAAATGTGTTTTTTATTTGCATTTTCCATATTGTCCCAACTTTAATATTTGTATTTAATATTATATTTATATACAATATTGTCTCATATGCTATAGTTTTATATTCTCCATTTATTTTTTCTATTCATTAAATTACATTCAGGTAATTTATGATAGTCCATCTATGACTGTATTTTACTTAAATTATTATATTTTATATACATGTATGCTCTCTGTTAAGTTTTATTTAGCTTATATTCATTTAATCAATTTCAATAAATGTATTAATTAGGTAGCTTAGTTAAATTCTTATGTAACACCTAGGCCGCGCAACGTTGGGGTCCTTTTTGTCTCTTGGTCCTCCGAAGGTTTCTTCCTTATAACATTTGCCACTGGCTTGCATAGGCTTGCTCAGTTATGGCCCTGATCCTCGATTGTAAAGCTACTTTGAAACCATGGTTCATCATGAAAAGCGCTATGAATAAATCTGATTTTGAGTTTGTCCGCTAAATGGTATAAATGGTAATGTAAAGTGCCTGTGTCTTTCTTCAGCGACAAACTATATACTGTCGAAAAGTCTGGTCTGTATTATTTTGTTATGGAGCAAAAATTTTGTGTATTAAACTGCTGAACAAAGAATCACAATCAAATAAGTTGTCTTAGCAAATTACTGTGACATCATTCATTTTTTTATTAATTTTGCTCTATTAATTAAATAAAAAAGAGCTTTACTTTTAAGTGCTGTGTTTGGAACTGCAATCATTTTAATAACTCTGAAATCATTAGAGCTATGTGCATTTAATGGCAGCACCAGTCACTTTGGCCCATCTTCCTTTACTGCTGTTCATGGCCTCATTAGCCGATTGAGTACAGGATTGCCCGAGGTTCTCTCACTTTGCCTGCTTGTTCACTGTCCAGGCTGACGTAAGCCATCTCATCCTAGCTCATGAATTACAAGCTAGTTTTTATCTTTCTAATTATTTTTCATCAATTACATTACAAAGTCACATCTCTCCACAGCCACCATTATCAGAGCGATGCTTACTCAGATTTATGAAAGGAAATCTGTGCCAGAAGTGGCGCGCTGTAACGAGCCAAATCAGCACAGATTGACAGTAAGTTTGTCATCGGTCCCATCACTGCCAATAAATCTAGAGTGAATAAATGGACTGAGTAGCTGTCAACAAATGCTGACAACGAAGTTCTGTTCCATCTTTAGGGGCATTAGTACTTACTAAGTAAAGAAGATGTCATTTAAAGAGCTCCATGACATACCATAGAACAGTAGTTTTGCCAATCATCTGTAGGAACGAGTAAACCTTCACACAGGTAAGTCTTCTGGTTTCAGATAAACTGGCAATTCAGGGCAGGTACTGAATTAAAAATCGAAACAATTATGTGGTTTTAAGCAGGTGATGTCTAAAGGTGACCATGATTTGGTACAAAAACATCATCCAGGAAATAATTAGTCTGGTATGCAACAAAAAAAAAAATATTGGAATGTTTAAAAACAAATGTTCCCCAAAGACAGACTATAAGGGATTTGCATATTTCTCTCTCTACACTGCAGAATATCATTAAACGATTCAAAGAATCAGGAGGATCACCAGAAGTGGCGTGCTCCAACAAGCCAAATCAGCACAGATTGACAGTAAGCTTGTAATTGGTGCCATCAATGTCAACATATCTGGAGTGAATAAACGGACTGAGTAGCTGTCAATATATGCTGACAACGAAATTCTGTTCCATCCTTAGGGGAATTAGCACTTACTAAAATGATTATCTTATAAAGAGGGTGTATTTTAAAGAGATCGACGATGACATGCATAGAACAATAGTTCTGCCAGTCATCTGTAGGAACGAGTAAACCTTCACGCAGGTAAGTCTTCTGGTTCCAGAAGAGCTAATGCAAATTCATTCCAAAAATGGCTGGCTGCATGATTTTGTACAGAAAGCAAAAAACTATTTGAATATATTGCCATGCAGGTTCCATTTTATGTCCATCTGATCCACATAATTCAATCAAGAATTATAGTCAATTCCAATAGTAAAATATTGTTTTAATGCCTGGTATAGGCATTATATTATTCACCTTTCACATTCTTTCACACGATGGTCACCCATTCTAAGAATGTAATAAGCAGAGACCTGTGAAGTTCCTTATATGTGCAGTTTCTTAGTAGCAAGGGATCATGAGTTTGCATGGTAGTCTGTGGGGAGCTTGTGACTAAAACTGCATTTGTTTGCAGTACAGGTAAGCACTGTTTAGTGACCATCTTATCAACATGCTTTAACAATCAAAGCCTTATGAATTACAAGAAATTAAAATAGGAAACAAAAATCTGCCTTTTGAGTCTAGACATTGTAGCATAAACAACTGGTCAAATTAAAAAATATATATATTTACCATGTGTATTTTTACTGCAATAAATATGATTTATGTCAAACGTTCATGTTTTGTATACAGAATTTTGTATATATTAGTAGTGGGAAATATATATATATATATATATATACACACACATTATCTGTTATTAACAGTATAATCTTTGGATGTCGTGTAAGTGGTAGCGTTCCACTTGTGTATTGCGGTATCTCTGATGTATGAAATTATTGTTTGCACGCAGTTTTCTTTTGAAAATACCCTCAATATTTACATTACAGTAGCATAAAAAGATGTGACTATGGTAGTGGTCGGTCGATTACCATTTCGATTAATAACCACGATGTAAAGCTGGCCCTTAAATGGCGCCTGTATTTTACTTTGTCCATGATGGCAGTGCTGTCTGTTTATTATGACAATATACCATGTTACCAAATATCAAGACATCTAGGACTCCATAAAAGAATTCACCTTCTCAGTCTGTAGCACTGGTATTGAGGAACATTAAACTTTACATTAAACTACAACAGTTGCATATTACTTACAACATTTCATTTTTCAAAACCATTTAGCATTTTCAGCACAAATCTTGATGCTTCAGATCAGGAATCGTTTAGCATTTGCCCAGTTCAGTCTCTGAATCCCTTCATTTGCTGCTGCACAGGTATGGAAGCCAATTGCTGGAACACGCCTTTCTCAAGTTTTACAGGAAAGGTTTTCTGTTCAGAAAGGTTGTAAGAGACACCCACATAACTACATCTTACTAGTCTTAAAACCATCACAAATGGTCATTATCATCTAATGGCTCATAGTCGGTCCTGAAAACAATTATGATATTCTTGTCAGATCAAACCCCCCCCCCACTCCAAGCGCGTGTACATATACAATCAGTCTCTTTTCCAAAATATAATAATGAAGAAGCATTGGGTTTGCGTGTGGAAATGAGAACATCAATCAGCGGGTTCACGGCTACATGTTCACCCCATCAGCATTCACCATTTTGCAAACAGCTAAAAGCAAACTCATAGTATGAACACGCAATCGAACCTTTAGCTGTGCTATGTTGTTAGCGTCGCATTCAGAAAGACCTTGACACTGGCAATTACCAAGCTAAAGCTCAATGATGATGGACCGAGTCTAAACATTTAAGGTTGGCTGTGAGAACATAATAGGACTAAATTGGCATGTTTTCACAGTCAAATGGCTTGCTGAACAGAGTGGCTCTGAATGAAGCGCCTTTGGTGCGTGATGATAGATGAGAGGTTAAGATACGGGTGAACAAACACTAGAGCCTTTGACAGAGGAGGGGGCTACTGCATGATTTCCATTTCTTCTCACAAATATTTAACATCTCTTTAGTTGTTCTCTCTCATGACAAACACACACAAACTTGAACCACAAACACCAATTTGTTAAAAAGCTTTGAAATGGATTACCTGGCAAAATCTGTTTCCTTAAAGCCTTAATCAGGACCTGCCAAATGCTCTAGCACACAAAGCATCAAGTTTGCTAACAGAGAAGCCAATAAACACGGATTTAGAATATTTCACAACATCATACTTTTTACAAAGCCTGCTATGTTGTCGATTACACTTGGCCATACAGAATTAGGCACGAGTCACACTATAGGCAGAAACATTACAGTGACAACGATGAAACACAATTTTCAGCCATAGAGCACATCATGTATATCATTATGCAAATTTTGAAAATGCTACATTTGCTTTAGCAGAACAAGTTTTCACGCTTGGCCGAACTGGATTTTTGTATGTGTCATTTACCCAAGACCTTTGTAACCAGAATGCAGAATAGTACATTTCCTAACACGGTTTGATTATTGTCAACAATGTAAATTGTAGACAAATGTAAAAAAAAAAAAAACATAAACAAAGCATAATATTAAGCTTATAATGATCCTAACACCAAATCATTGGTCAGACATTTAGAAACTAAGAAAATGCACTTCTGAGATATGAGCCTCCATTTGCTCATCAACATGAACATTTCTAGAGTGGGATCCATACAAACCATACAAACATGTTGATGTAAGGGTAGCCAGCGTACTACTTCAATGGGTATTGCTGTTACCTCACAGCGAGAAGGTCCTGGGTCTGATCTCTGGTGGAGCATCCTGGGTCCTCCACGTGTCTGTGTGGGTTTACTCTGGGTACTCCGGTTTCCTCTCATAGTTACTATAGTTACATAGTTCCTCCTCATTTACTATCATGTATTAAGAGACTGGGCCAAGCCTTTAAAACATCAGGTTATGTTTCCAGAATAGATCAAGAAGGTCCAAAGCCTCTTGAGGCAGAGATGACTATTTACTGAAATCACAGTTCTCAAAGACGTCAATGAGAACCTTCAACCTGTCCCAGAATCCAAGACCTATGAAAATAGGACTATCAAGAAGAACAATGGCCAGATGGTAATATAATGCAGGTTTGTGTCTAGACAATGTGCTAAAAGTTATTGCTGCCTAAGAAAAACATCAGGGACAGAGTAGAATATGGAAATAAAAAATATGCAAACGTACAAAACTCAGCAGCGATTAGCATGCTATTTTTCTGTGTTTACTCAAAGTACAATTCGCCATGATAGCTAGTCAATAATATACCCAAGGCTACATGAATTCAGAAGTTCAAACCAGCAAGCATAGTGAGTTTTACTAAGCAAGTATGGCTGATAGTTCAAGCCATGCTCTCATGCTTTCTAAGAACAAGCTTACGTTTCAGAAATTGGCTAACCAGTAGCACAAACTTCATTCACAAGGGCATGAGAAACTACATAACTTCACAGTATTTTATGTAACCAGAGAGTGACCATGTTTAATTCAGTAACATCATAGCATCTTGAATTCCACACTGCTTCTCTGATTATTCTATGTATCTTCTGTGATGCAGAGCATTCGTAAAAGTTTGCAATATTTCATCTTGATTAAAGCCTGCTCCTTGCTGGCAGCTGTTATACTTCGCTCTAGTCATTTCTGACAAAGTGTTCACTGCTACGTGTCGATGCGCTGAATGGCTCTCCATCCTCATCAAACAAGCATAATTAGTTAAGGTACTCTCTTATCATATCTGCTGCAGGCCAAGTGCATCTACACACAGCGGTATAACTCAAAGTCCTATTGAAAGCTTGTTCTATTGATTACCATGTTCCCTTCTCCCGTTACTAGACTAATGAGCCACCCAGTTTCCACTAGAAAGGTTAATACAATATTGAAATGTCAGGAGATTAATGACACTGTTTCTCTTCTGGGGCCTTCGTGACGGAGGTGACAAATTCCGTGCCCTTTTCACTTTAGCTCTGGTGGTGCAGCATCACTGACTGACCTGGTCTATAGAGAGATCTTTGTAACGTATGTACGAGCGAGTGCATGAGGAAGAAAGGATGACACAAGTGAAGGGATGGCTAGGCCTGTTCTTGTGCTGTTGTCAGGAAACAGATTGGATAAATCTATCTTCATTAGGATGATACAGGGAGGAAGTCAACCAAGCAAGAGAGGAATTTCGTGTCTTTTTTTGTTGTGCCATGTCCAACGATTTTTCAATGTTTCTGGATCCCTGTTAAGCTTACATTGTGTGTTGGAGTTACTGGTACATTACAAGAAATCTATATGCATTTTGAAGAATTCATCTAAGTTTAGGGTTTTATTGATTACATTGTATTACACAAATCAATGAAGAGATGCAGAAAATATCATTTAACTATCATTGTGTCTGACCTAAAATTACTATCGCAAAGACCTATAATGTGCAAACTGACAGTCTTAATAATTCTTATAATATTTTTTCTCTGTTCTAAGCAGTTATACAGGTTCTCTTGGCATTCCATATGAATGGTATACTAAACAGGTGGCACAGTAGCACTTTACCACCATGCTAACCTGAGTTTCCAAGCTTTTTCTTCAGACTGGGATGGTCTTCACACAGACACAAACTGAAGAGAGTCTGAAAGTGGGAAAACCAGAGGAAGGGACCCTTCCTAAGCCCTAAGCGATTTACTGGCATCTTATCCACGGTGCACGTTCCGAGACCCCTGGACGCCTCCCGTTACCTGGCCAGGTTTAAACAGGAAAAAAGTTAACCCCCAACCAGGTGTTGTGTGTAACCAGCCTGTGTAAAGCATTTCAAAGCACAAACTGTACATTTGAGATGGAAGATGGCACTTGGTGTGATATGTGCCTTTGGTCACAAAACGCATGTAACATTTTACCAAGCAATACAACTCATTTTTACCATATCACTTAGTTCTAAAAAGAAGCAAACACGTTCTAAAGGCACTCCTAAATATGTCAAAGTCACATAATTATTCAGGTGCAGTGAACAAATAACATCTATACCAGCACGAGGATGACGGAGTAAATTGAAATTTAGTTGCGTTACTCAATAGAAAAGGAGGGGTGTGTTTACTAAAATATTAGAAAATTAAAATATTGTATTTAATGTTAACACAAGAGTTTGGTTTGAATCTCCCGATCACTGTGTCACCAGATGTTCTTTTGCCTGGTTTGTGTTTTTAATTAGGGGCTCCAGTGTGCAGACATGTAGCTGCTAATCTGCTCTTTCTGTTTGAGATGGAGCAAGCCAAGCATGAAAGTAATTGGGGAGTGTAACACAAATTGGATCTTAGCGAGATGTGACTTGTAGTCCTTTGAGGCAGTATTTGCAAAGCGATATGAACAATGCTGCTCTCTGCACATTTTTAAATGGTCTTATTACACTTATTGCTGTTTATGGGCAAATATTTAGCAGGCTTATTAAGAAAATGCTAGAAAAGAGGACACTAACTGCTTAACGTATAATTACGATATGTCAGGTCAAATGTGAATTAAATTGAGAGTAAAATTTCTATTGCTTATATAGATTATGAAAAAAGAAGAGAAGATAAAAATATTGTTAATGGCATTAGACATGGTTTTCCATTTGTAAGTGATATCAAGTGGTATTAACACCCCCCCCCCCCTTTGTGTATAATGTATTTGTTTACTAAAGAACTTGCCCAAAAATTCCTTGTAGGTGCAAAACCAGAAAGCATAGCTCCTTCAACCCTGGTCACAGGATGCTTCCCACATGATGCTGCTGGTAGGATATTTTTGGTTGATAGACTATTCTCAGTATGGTAGTAATACTGAGGCATTTAAAACTGCTGCTGTATCTGATCCACTCATACCATTGCAACACATTAACACACCAACAAGTCAGTGTCACTGTAGTTCTCTGAATGATCCCCCACCTAAATAGTGGTGTGTTGTAGTCACAGTAGTCCTGTGGGCTAACAAGGTATGTAGAAAAGGTGGACTATAATCTGTAATTGTAGAACAGAGTACATCTAAATGGAGGTCATAAAATGGGCAAAGAGTGGAGAAACAAGGAAGCAGTTTTAATGACGGAAGTGTATATGCCAATTTGCTCACTCATAAGATTACATTGAGAAAACCAATCAAATTCAACAAAGGAGTAATTTGACCATGAGTGTCTAAACTTTTTCCAAGAGCTGAGCTGATAAATTCACATTGTTATTGGCAAACTCAGAAACTGGCTTAAGAGAGGAAAATGTTGATTTACATTTGCACACTTGGACCACTTCCTAGATTAGTAGTCAATTTTAGTCAAAGCAAATACATTTGGTTCGGGATATGGAAATCAAACAATTCAAACAAAGAGGAGCTAAATAGAAAATGAAAAAGAAAAACTAATAATACATTGTAGGACCACAGACCATGGGGTTTACAGTTCTCAGGAGATCCACATCTCCATTTCCCAAATCGTTCACCTCCCTTACTTTTATAGTCCATCCATTACCTGGTGTTAATTTGCTGCTTCAGTGACATGTCATTTTAGAGGTCCCTTCTAATAACCCCTTCTTCCTTTATGCAAAACACCCTGAAGTCACATAGCACGGTGTGACTCGCATCACTAAAGATAGTGGTGACAATCACCTATTCCTGCAGTGTAGAATTTACAAGACTGCCATAGACGGTTGATGAATTAGAAAAAATGATTGATTTTTTAAGAAAATACAATAAGTTCTTCTTTTCAACCCCACCCCAACTAAAAAAAGGGGAACAAATACAATGAAAATCCCCTCAGAGGACTGTGAGAGCTGAGTGTACCCCTAATGGTATCGGCCACCTCAGAGATAGTTAAATCCTTTAAAATCTTTGCATGCATCCCTGAACCTTTGTACCTTTGTACCTTTACACAACCTCATCCCAGGGTAGTTTTTAATGCATCAATGAAGCTATGGTGAATTTCTTGCATTACTGTTCGGCACTAGTATTAGTTACTGATTGATTACTTTACCCAGAAACAATTAAATCGATATCATGTGGGGGTCATTTAGCCTGGTGTATACATACACACTCAGACTCTTAGACTGTGTGTGTAAGATATTGTGATGTGATGGCCACTTCGGATGGCCACTAATGTGGCTTGTCCTCAACAATCTGTGTCTTCACATCAACTGTGTCTTTTTACTTGCTCTGTATATATTTTATTTCAGGAACAAAATAGAAAATCACATATCTGAATATGCCAGCAATGTGGGTTAATAATGGGTAAGGAAGTCTATTTTTAGACCATGTCAAGAACACCACCATATTGGATCAAGGGCAAGTTTTTCCAATGGGAAGGTCATCAAGCATATCAAAGAAGACCGTAATTGTCTCAAAATTTGATTGCCTTGATTGGATTTGCAATATCTCTTGTGGTTCGCTATCAACACAAAACGTACAAATCTTTTGTGGTTAGTCACAGGTAACTGTAGATGGAATTGACTATTCTGATGTCAGGGGAACACAGCTGCCGTATCATAGCCACAGTCTTCAACAATCGGCACCAGAAAGATCACCAATTTCACACATCACTGTTATAGCAAAATTTAGAGAGGAATACTGTGAGACTTCTTGTCCACAGTGCAAGTTTCTCAGAATTTGGCTATGAATTATGCAACAGTGCTGTGTGAAATTGGTGATCTTTCTAGTGCCGGTTGTTGAAAATGGAAATTGCTGGTCCAGATCACACACCAGGCTAAATGACCCCCACATGGCATCGACTGCATAATTTTGATTACTTCAAAATAAAGTAAGTAACTAGGATGAAAATTAGGATCTCTTTGTTGGGATTCATCAAAAATATCTTGGCATTAGTGGTGTCTGTTAAATGCTTTTTAGAATTTGTTTATATTTTCCCATTTCTTTTTAAGAATGAAAGTTACAACTGAAATGTGGGGGGAAAAAATAAATAAATAAATCAATCGCTTCCAGCTTTTCTTTGAGGAACATTGTTGTTAAACATTTCAGTAGTTCTCTCACACATTTGTTGAGTAACTGGATATCTTGTATGCTCATCAAAGTTTTAATGCCTAAGTAAATGTAAGGGACATTTTTTAATTAGCATGTTCCATGCTGTCTCAGCTTTTGTGGACTTGGGCTTGTACTGATCAATAAACTTTGTTATTTCACTTACATTTTAGGATTAGTATGTCACTGAATATGAATGAATGAATGAATGGATGAAAATGAATACTAAATTTATTTTAAAAGTGAAGGTGTGTGGAATGTGCAAGATGTTGTGGTGAAAAAAATGTGACGATTGACATATTGATTGTTGACTTTCTATTTGGCACTAAAGGGTTGAATCTATCATATCAATTTAAATTGACTGCAAATTAGGTGAATATGTTTTTTAAGACCCATTCTACATGACACGATTAATTATATGTACTTAGCAAATAAAGGGAACGTTCACATATTTTATTATATTTTGCAGTTTATTCAGAAACAATGTGCAAATGGTAACATATACAAAACAAACATATATAGTAATATGTATCAACTAAAATGCACAGAATGTAGTTTTTCCTGTTTTTAAATAGCATGACTTTACTAAATTCTTTCCTTCTAAGAATTATAAATGATAGCATATATTTAACATACATGTTCAACTTTTCCTTTATTTTAATCTTCATTGCTAAATAAAAATAACAGGGGCTGCTGGCTTCTGACTAGCTTGCAAAGTACAAGTTTCTGATCTGTCAGACTTCATACTAAAATCATGTTCCTGCAACAGAAGTAGCTCCTCTTTTAGGTACAAGCTTCCAATTTTGTGCTTGTTGGGCTTGCTTGTTTGAAATTACCCCATTCTGTGCTGCATTTACTCTCCTCCAGTTTGTTTTTGTCACCTTAATAATGTGTCATCCAAACATAAAAAAGACTGTCATGCTCTGTGTTTTGCCACACAACAAAATAGACGATAAAGTGCAATATTAAACTATATTCGCTTTCTATTGTAAAGCAATATATATCGTCATTTCACACAACCCTACTAGTCAAGATAAGTAAATGGCATTTAAATTACAATGTTAATAAGTTTACACAGGAACAACCAAAGTGTGACTGACCAGAACAGTCAGAACAGCAACAGATGACAACAGAACGAATAAAACAGGTAACCATCAAAATGCAAGTAAACCTCAAAAAGTAGAAACAACGTCTGACATTGACAAAGTACCGCACGAAGCAGTAAACACATTCTTGGCAAAACTGGAATGCCATTATTCACTGAGCAGATGGACAGGCACGGACAGGAACAGAGGTGACATTTTCTATGTTGAGCTTTCCTGTTTGCCAATGTTGGTGGAAAGCACCTGCTGAGCTGCCATCAAAGTACCAGAATCTGAATTTATAGTCACAGTTCTTGTTTGCCAAGACTGCCGTGTGAGACAGCTTTTTGCTTATCATTATCAGTCTGTGTCCCCGACATTTTCTGAACATTACAGATCACTGTGATCCAATGAGTACTACCAGTAGGGTAGATCATGCTTTGCCAAACCACACATACATAAAAATGGGCTAATACAGGGACACTGTATGGAGGACTTAAGTAAAAATGACATCAGTGTACAAAAGTAAAATACTAAATTAAAGACGGAGTATGGCAAAAAATGAAGTAGAAGACAAACACATAGTAGGTCCTTACTATATAACATCATCATAGTGAAGTTTAAATATTAGAAAAAGCTTACCAAACTGATAAGATCTCGTGGGATGTAAAATATTTAGAAGAGGGAGTAGAATATGACAATAAGAAGTTTCAACAATGAATGACAGGCAATTCCCATATTCTCTGTCTTTAGCATGACCACTGTTTGAAAAATTTCTGATCAACATGTCCAGTCTTTTCCTCTTAAAGGCAATTCAGAAAGCTCATTTACTATTATTAATCGTGAAATGGTTACATTGAGTGCCATTTAATTGTACTCTTCATGTAAGACATGTCCAATTTTATTTTGCACAAACTAAAAGTTTACAATCTTATTGCAAAATTAAATATGGAAAACATCCATTATACAAACATTTCCTGGCTTCACGTTCAATTGCAATATATTGGTTTAATGAAAAAATACGTGCGGTGTGTATGTGCCTGTACTCGTAGAATGTTTAGCACAGCCGAATCGTAAACATTGCAAGCACATTTTGCTATAGTCAAAAAGAGACGGACATTTTACGAATATGAAAGATTTTTTGAAAGTTATTGCAAAAACTGTAATGTTATTATAATTGGTACTCGTTATCATGTACTTGTACTTAGTATGACAAAAAGCGGTATTGGTGCATCCTGACCCGACACAGTGGGTAAAGTGAAAGCATTTACAACTTCTAACTATCAACTATACTAACTGTAGGTTATTTAATACAACACAAACATCGTGCCTACATTTTCTATCATTGTCTATCATTTTTTTCTGAGATTTGGTCAAATGTATAGCTACATCAGCAGTCTTTCTTGCAGTGAAACAACAAACAGGCTGCACTCCCAAAATGTTTCTTACATCCTGAATCCTTAATGAACAGATTGAACCACGGGAAAGGTCTGACAGTACATATAGAATACCCAGTACATTTTGAATACGTTTTGGCCCTTAGGCCTGCCTCAGCGTGCTCACAATACACCACACAGCACTACTAAATAGATCTAAATAGTCTTTCTTGCAAGCTATCTGAGAAGGATCCCCACAACATCTATGAATTTGGTATTCACTGTGTTACACACACTACATGCTCTTATGTTGTGCACAAGAAAAAAAAAAAAAAAAAAAAAACCACACACAACATTTCTCATTTCAGTTGTGAAAAGGTCTAGGATACCTATATGGAAAACAAACAGTTGGTTCTTGTAATCATCAAGCTGAATGAGAAACAAACGGATAATAAGATCCAGGCAGTGACACCGGGCACAAGGCAGGAAAAGAGTGCGCCAATCCATCGTATCAATACACACACCGAGCTGTGAGGTGACTGTTCTCTGTGTAGTGTACCTCTGCTATGGTACCAATCAAAAGCTTGGACACACCTGCCTTAAATGCATTTTTTGAATTTTATTTGAGCAATTTTATTCACATCACCACTGCAAAAAGAGCCCGACATAATGAATTAATACAAAGCAACAACAATGGAGAGTCTCACAATTGGTTGTTTTAGTGGGGAATCAAATTTCCGCACACAACGCAATATAAATAGGATTGATCTATTCAAAGCACCGCAAATCATTGTTTTGCACAACTAAGTTTGTATGTAATTAATGATTAAAAGGGAGAAATAAATCAAAGGAATGTAATGTAATTATCATAAACAATAAATTCCTAAAAAAGGTAAATACAAACTCAAGAATGAAGTTATCGCACATCCTATCACTAGCCAAGAATGAGGGTGTGTTTGATGTCAAAAATGTAGACTAACATAATCTAATCTATTATCTGATCGCACCATAGTTGTACTTTTGGGTTTTATGGCTATTGACATACCGTATTGGTACAATTTAGCCACAGACTGAACTAGATTACGTGCAGCATCTTAAATTCATATTTATAACACATCATAAATTGCACTATTGGGTGTTTAGGGTGACCAAGTCAAAATTTTTGTTTGAAATTGGGAGCAAAAGAAATTTAAACAGATTGCTTCAGACTGCTCAATGCCCAAATTGTTAGATCAAAGAGATGTTAGAATTCCAAGGACTCACTCCATTGGCTGTAAAGATGTGTTGCTTCTGGAGCTCTAAGAAGTGTTTATGTCAGCTGTAATCATTAAGTGTCAGTTTAATTTAACATTTGATGGTTTTGGCCACTGCACTTGTTAAAACTTTGTAAACTTCGGCCATTTTCCTAAATGACTGGTCATCATTTCTTAAAGTAATTATGGACTGACATTTATTTTTGCTTAGTTCAGCTTTATTTGCCATATTACTGATTAATACAACCATTAAATGAGTTAGCTCTTCCAAATGGGTCTCTTGGTATCCATCTTACCATAATAATAATAATGATAGTGATCTCCAGTGTTATGAAAGCAGGTTGTGTGGATAAGGTAGAGAACATCTGCCACCTGCACTCACCTTGAAATCAATCTTACATACATTGATAGACAATGCAATTCTAATTGTTATCACAGTGTCAGGATGTCGGCTTAATAAAGCATTTTTTTAATAGAAAAACTTGTGGTATGGAAACCATTTTGTAAGGATAAACTTTTTTTTTTTTTTTTCAAATGAAACATTATGCGAAAATATACTTTGTAATGCTTTTTTCAAGTGTCCACAAACTTTTGGCTGGTACTAGAACATGGAAATGCCAGTATTCTAGATTAAATTATTATTATTATTGACCATAAAAACAGCTTTTCCAGCTCTAAACAAGAAGATAATTGTTGTAAAATAAAAAGTTCAACATAAATTACTATGAGCGGCCTCTCTTAATCATGATTTCATGTTTAATAGTAATATATCTGACAGGGTTAATTGAGTGAAGGTTAGATAAATGGATCACTATTAATTCCAGCACAATATTCACACTTTACAGCAACAAAAAGTAAAAGCAGCAGAAAAGTAGAAGAATGAGAAATACAGAAGTAAATACAAGTATACATTCTATACAATTCTAATAAAGTGTAAAATGCAACAGGTATACGACAGGTTTATACTAGATATATTCTCCAATTCACAATAATGCCCCGCTATTGTGATAAACTGCTATACAGAAGTGAATGCTGTTGTAAAATCCACTTTGCACCATTCTGTGCATTTGAAGCCCCAAAACAAATAGACCACTTTTGCACTTGGGCATCAATATCAATAGGTGATGTAACAACATGTACAAAGGATTACTTTTTTAAACACTATGATAAAGAGTTACATTGACCAATGCCACTTTACTGAGCAAAATATGTTAATCATGTACAGAAGAGACATCAAGTTCTCTGGGTACTGAGGAATCAGGGATGGACCATTACACAGTGACAATATGTTTCACTGGAAGAAATGGATGCTGTGTACTCCGAACCAAAGATGAAAAAGACCAAAATCAATGTCTCTCATGCTATGTGGTTTGGTCAAAACAATAAATCTCAATAAATGAAGTATGTTGAGATTTTAGAGCTAAATTAATTCCTTCGAGATGACATATTTTCAAGGCCATGCATTCATCAACGCAAAATAAGTCGAATCAGAAAAAATATGGAAAATATGGACTGAAATATGGAAATACTTTCCAGTCTTTCTTGTAGGAACATTAAACACTTCAATACTTTCTTCACACATTTGTTGACCACTGGAGATCCTCTGCCCACCTTTGCTCCTCAAAAACTCAGCCTTTGTGGATACTGCTTTTGTAACAAATCACAATTATAGTCACTTGTTTACATCACCTGTTTAAAATCACATAATAACTTTCTTATTTTGCCTCATTAATGGCCATAAACTGCCCCAGTTCCAACTTATTAGGAATGTGTTTCAGGCCTGGAATGCAAGAATTGATGCTTATTAACAAATTAACAAATTTCTTTTTTTGTTTATATTCAGTTTTTGTATTGAAAATCTGGCAAACACCACCAAAAATAAAACTTTTCAATTAGTTCAGTACGTTTTAGACTAATAAAATCACGTACAATAGTTTTCAGTGCTGCTTTTGGATAAATGTTTCTCTCTCACTCTAACATGCTAATTTACTAAAACAACCTTTTAAATGGGAGACTGGTAGCAGCATCTGGTTGCTCGTCTATAACTGGATATCATTAGTGGACAAATCGTGTAACCACATACACGCTTTGGAAAATGGCAATGTTTTCTGTTCGGGTGTTTGTGTTAATATTCTTGACAAAGGCTATTTGTCAGCTACATTTTGAAAGAATTAACAAATAAATGTACATTACTATACTTTGTAATATGCAACATAATTACCTTTTACTAAATAAATCAAAATGTTACAAGAATATTTTGGTGACTTTGAAAGTGCACATACTTTGGAAGGTAACCAATACATAAATGTAACTGGAGGAATTGACGCGGAAGCAGATCACGTGATCATATGATCATATGAAATCTCGTTTCCATGAAATGTATTAGGGGATTTACTAAAATTGCCATCCTTTGTTAGGTTAACCAGACGGCTAAAATAAATAAGTAATAAAAAAGCATTTTTAACACAATTCTAAAGCTGAGGAATTAACTGATTAATGTCAGCAATTCATCTTCCAGTGATTGCTTAAAAAGCAGTGAAATTGCTGAAGCTAATCTCATTAGCATAAGCACACCCAGCAGCTTTTTCTTCAACAGCCCAGATGTCTGACAGTGTCTGTGCCTGAGAGGCGGCTTATGTTGCCTAGCAACATAACAGCGAAGTCTTCTCTCCAAATTAAACTTACATTTTTATCCAGATCTTAGGTTTAAAGAATTAAACTGTTATTCTAGTTTACAATATCTCCACATTTGCAGGATTACAAAATATATATTTACATACACTCACTTTCCACTTTATTCCACACCCTCACTGCCTTCCGAACTCCTTTAATGCTTTGCAGAATATATTTAGCAAGGTAATAGAAACATATTTTGGGTCCATATTGACATGACGACGTCATAAAATTGCTGCACATTCTCCAGCTGCGAATCTCCCATTCCACCACATCCCAAAAGCTGCTCTATTGGATTGCAATCTAGTGACTGTGGAGGCCATGTGAGTACAGTCATTGTCATATTAAAGTAATCAGATTGAGATAATTTTAGCTTTGTGACATGGCACATAATCCTGCTGGAAGTAGCCATCAGAAGATGGGAATTGGGGATGAACATGGTCCTTAACTATACTCAGGTAGACTGTAGTATTATATAGCATCACCATACTATTAACCCACCAGCAGCAGGCTTAACCACTGCTACAAAGCAGGATTGATCCAAGAAATCATGTGGTTTAAGTCAAATTCTGACCCCACAGTTTGAAAGAAAAAGTACCATTAGACCAGTGGAACTCACTGAAGTTTAATATTTAAAAATAATAACAGAAGTTAAAGAAATTTGAAAAATGGGCAATCTACATAAGGCACTCTATAAGACACCAATACAATGTTATTTACGTTGGAAATACAAAGTAAATCCATCAAACACATCAATCCAATAAAACAATCAATCCAAAGCCATCTAGCAAACACACTCGCACCAACCATTTTAATGCACATACACATGCAATACTTGGCAAACATAGACAAACAAATAAACAAAAACAAAAGCAGCATAGCATAGAAAGTCCCTCTTTAATGAGTGCTTAACGGGATTATTAAAATAGGCTCACCAGATTCACGAAGATCTGCTAGTCTTTTACAGCTCTATGTGATGTTGCTACAGTTCACCAATATGCAAAAAAAATCTTTAGTTCCCATCAGACTGTCTCTGTAGGGTAAACGTTGTCTGTGAGAAAACAACTCTAAGCAAGAGACACTGGTATTTATCTTAAACCCAGAAGAAAAAAAAAACTTAAATATGAACCAATTTATAAATGACCATTCCAAACCAAAAAAAAAATCTACAAAAAGAATCAAAAACAAATATAAATACATAATCATAATCATTTGATGCTATAGCTTCAAAAGACCATACTGTTGCCCAACAAGGGCCTAAGCGACTTGATTAACAAACACCATGGCATGCATTTCCCTCCAAAACTCTCTCTTCTTCTTCCTCTTTAACTCAGGTCTCAGGGCTAACACTGCCCCCTAACGACCATGGAAGAAAATGCACTGGCAATAGTGAGCACTCCATCACAACATTTTTCAGATCTTCTATTTTCCAATTGTGGTGAGCCTGTGTGAATTGTAGCCTCTGTTGCATGTTCTTAACTGACAGGAGTGGCACCTGCTTTTGTCTTCTGCTGTAGCCCATGTGCTTCAAGCTTTAAAGGCGCTTTTCTGCATATGTTGATTGTAACAAGTGTTTTTTCGTTAGTTTTTCTATCAGGTCAAACATGAGGCTGTTCATTCTCCTCTAACCTCTGGCATCTTGTGTTCCAGAAAACTGCTGCCCACTGGGTTTTTCTGATCATGTTAAGTAAATCCTAGAGACGTCTCTGCATTAAAATACCAGTCAGTCGATACATTTTGAAAAACACAACATCTAGGACCAACTTAAGGTGACTTAAATCACATTTTTCCATACTCTGGTGAGCAGGTTGTCTTGACCATGTTTACATATTGTACCTAAATGAACTGAGTTGCTACCACGTGATTGAGTATTTATAAATTTGTATTAACAACACATTACACTCATTACACATGTGAGCCCATTTAAGTGGCCAGGAACTGTATATTATATAACACATGCTAACTTTAAAATATAAGAATGTTTATTATTTGAATACACCTGTCCTTAAAACAGTGACTTTTCATCAGGTGTTTTTTTTTTATGAATGACTTAATGACTCAATGAGTTTGGATTACTGGATGGTTTCTCCTGCTGTGTGTGAGCACACATCGTTAATCAGGGCTATTCCCATTAGCCAGGTCACTAACAGTGATGCTCCAAAAATTAGAGCTTGATTGAGAGTTACTCATTACACAGTCTCTTCTGAATACCTTAAGACACTACTGGTAGAGGATCTGTTGGTTCAGCCCAAACATTCTTAATGTGATCTCTGTATATTCCATATTCCTGACATTTTCCTGTGCATATTTGCTTCCAGTGATTCCTTCAATCCTCTGATCACTGCTTTCACAGAGCTTACGAATATTCTGCATCTCTAAGGTGGTAAAGAAGCAGAATGCCTGAGTATGTCAGACTAAAGCAGTCGAATGCTCAATGGCTTTGTCCAATCAAACAGGACAGACAAAAAAAGACAAAGGATAACTGTGAAAGAGTTTTGTAAAAGTGAGATTAGAAATGGAATGGAAATTCAGTGAAAGGAAAAACTCAACACGTGCGAATGAGCAAGATTTAGGGAAGTCCTATCTGAATGGAATTCCATGAACACACACATATAAAAGAACCATAATAGTTCAATATTTTCTCCTCTGTGAATCTGCTAGAGATGTGATCCTGATAAAATCACTGCAAATACTAACATCAAGAATTAATGGCATATTTAATCAGTATAAAGAGACACTACTATATTATTAAAATGAATGAGTTAATGAAATAAAATAGGTATATCAATTATGCAGTGAATGAGTTTTCTGTTTAAAAGATAAGTGAGAATATAATAGAGAGAGAGAGAGACAGAGAGAGAGAGAGAGAGAAGAGAGAGAGAGAGAGGAGAATTGGCTGTGCTTGTTTCCAAAACCTGGCTGGGTGTGGATGACATGTGTGATGAATTGGTGTTGTACTGGTATTTCTGCCCTCTCTTGCTTCACTCCCTGTTAGCAAGAGAGGGAAGGGTGTGTGTGTGTGTGTGTGAGAGAGAGAGACAGAGAGAGAGACAGAGAGCAACAGCCACAGATGTTTCCTTTAATTAACCTACAGCCAAACCAACACAACCCCGGCACCTTACAAAAACATGCATTTACACACACACACACACACACACACACACACACACACACACACACACACACACACACACACGCGCGCACACCAGTTGGAAGATGCTCTGGAAAAGGATGCAAAAACTCTAGTATCAATGTCAAACTAAATAATGCTACACCTACATTACTGGTGGCTGTTCGTTTTTAAAATAAAATGTACAATTAGGTACAAAAAAATATGAAAAAAGGTAGGACATATTTTCACATTTGATGATGGTCCGGCTAGAGCAATACACTTCCTGCTTCGCTCCAGTTAAAACACAGTTAGTTGTGTCACATACTACAAAGCCATGTTACATTATAACACGTCTTGTCATATTCTCTATGTAAATTGCAATTGCTTGTAAACAATATTTAAGACAAGTTTTTAATGATGTTTAAAAGTGAGTCATACTCCATGTTCCCACTTTACTGAGCCCCTATGAGAGGTCGACTAGTCATCATAAAGAGCTAGGCATCCACAATAACAGCACTGTACAACAAACACCAAAATGTTTTTTGTTGTTGTAACACTCCATGAACACTCCAGTGAAACGTGTTCGGATATGGCCAAAATCAATTAGCTTTAATCTTTTGTTTTATCCAGAGGTGCACATGCTTTACTAAGTGTCTGTTAGCTCTACTTCAATGCCTTCAAAGGAGATGCTGCTCTGTTCATAAAAAAGGAATTTGAGTTGAATAGCACTGCATTGCAATGAGATATTTAGTCATTTGATTGGAAAATATATTGAATTCCATCAAGATTAATTCATAGCATACACACTTTGGTAAACATCATTACCACGTTAAAAGGGAACCTGTGTGTCCTGGAGTCTTAAACCTACACTTAATATCCTAACTCTAATCTCACCTTGAGTAACTTGATGTTGACATCCTGTTCTTTTGCTTTTTGATGAAAAAAAGCTTTGTTTGAGCGCAGGCCACTGTTACCTGGGTTGTTCTGGTTGGTTCATTGGTTCAGCCGTGATGCTGAAGTGGATCAAAACTGCTGTGTCTGATCCACTTGTACCAGTGCATGTTCATTAACACACCACAACATCAGTGTCACTGCTCTGTATGTTATCTGCAGCAGACCTGGCAATGTATGCAAAACAACAGAGATAACAATCTGTAATTGCAGAGCCACAAATGCACCTATGTGGTAAGTGGAGAAAATAAAATGAACAGTAAATGTAGAAACAAAAAGGTTTTAACGCTATAGCTGACCGATGGGCAGAGGTGGTTGAATGTTTGTGCTAGAAAACCTAAAATTTCATATCTTCACACTTATAGTGCGAAAGCGCAGAGTGCTGGAAATGAATATTTGATCTGAAGTGGGTGAAAAATGGGAGGGGAAAGGGCATGAAACTCAGAATAAGAAAACTTGCTTTGGTGGCACAAAAAAATGGTCTGCTCATTACTTCTGCTCCCTTGCAGGCATTGTGTAAGAGACAGCAGCAGTAGCAGTGTGTGATGGAATGAGTGCGAATTGCATGGTGCTATTATTCTGCTTAGGAGGGCACAGTAAATAAAAACACAAGGAGGCTCAGTTCTATAAATAGGAAAACAGAAGCACGGTGCATGGATAAAGTCAACGGCCTGAATGAAATAAGACAAATAAGACAATTATGTAGTAATTATATACATAAATAAATCAAGTTCTCAGAGCAAACGTAAAACTAAAATCACATTCTGCTTTAATCAGAATCAACATGCATCAAAATGGCTTTGTATTAGCGCTATGCAGGATACCTGTACAGTGTATGTATATACTGTATACTTTTGCTCTGAGAACTTGATTCATTATTCATTTGACTTAATATTTGAACTGAAAGATTTGATTTAAGAGTAATCTGTGGTAAGTTGAGGCTTTATATTCTTGTTTTTGGTATAGCAATGGCTGAGACATTTGTGCTGTGCTTGTGATGATGTCAGGAGTTTTGACTGTTCCTAACTACTGGTTGTTTACCATGCATTAGTTATGCATTTATGGGCCCATACATAGACTTGGCATTTATATTACAAACGGAAACTCTAGCTGTAATAAGTTTGTCACTGAATCTGGCTTTATCCTGAATTCAAGTCCCGTGGGAGCTGACAAAACTTTCTCCTGACCGAGAAAAATCTGGCACAGCACGAATAGGATTTAGCTCACTTCTCTTAAAATCTCTGGCTATAGTTTTAATGAATGATTCAATATTACTGCTTTTAATTCATTAACTGTCAAGGATTTAGCAATCTGACTGAGATCATTATGCACATGACGAACAGATTAGGTAGTGCAAAGCAAAGATAAAAGTTGGAGTCAAACTGAGAATCTGAACCATGGCTTGCTTTGAGTTTCCCCTGCCAGTTCTTCAAAGACACTCGATTCTGTCTTCATAAGTTGAGACATTTAGCTTTCAGTTTGATCTCAGTCTGCAGAGTGCTGCAGAATACAGATTAGATGTTCAAGAACTGACCACGGGAGGGGACAAACACTTACACAAACGTGCACGCACACGCACGCACGCACGCATGCACACGCACACACATGGTAAGTACATTTGTGTATTAGATCTGGAATTATTTCAAGGCAAATACTCAAAAATATTTTACTTGCGGTAACGTAAGGCATTTTTTGACAGGATAAGGAAATCATGAATAAAACTTTTTTCCCTGTTAGTTTCCTTTCCATTTCTATCACTTTTGTTCTTGAACAAGGACATGCAAGCGAAGAAAGGTGCTTTGTTTACAAAAAAAGACCAGAAAGAAAAAAAACAGATGTAAAAATTGTGGGACTTTTGTAGTGAACAGTTTTTCATTTTTAATTGTTTTTCCCCTTACAAAAAGACAGTACACAATACGCTACAAAGATCTGTCAACACTGAGAAGAAAAAGTGCATGGCTAGTTCTTCCAATATGAAATCAACACATGTGAAATAAGTGTGTTGTTTTTATCGAGTTCATAGTTTCAGACATAGTTTCCAAGTACAAGTCACAATGATGTGAGCATCTTTTGCTGAATCATTTCAAAGTCAAAATGGCACCGATGACCGGCAGTGCAACAAAACAGGCAAAAAGGAAAAGGGAGAAACATTTCATACTCCACAAGTTTTATCCATTTTTCACAATATACCTTTATTATTTTTAATAAATACAAAAACAACAACACTTTTTAAAGAAACAAAAAAACATTAGCATTAAAAAAGACACTAAATGAATTAGACATTAGAAATATCAATATTAATTTTGGTATGTTCTGTAACTGACATCTTTGTTTTATGGCCATGGACAGAAAGTGTACCAGCACATATTCAATGGGATACAAGGCATTGCAAAATCTACCATAAAGGGGCAAAAAACCCAACAGAGGCCCATTTAATACACAAAACAATTCCATTAGGGCTCTTTGACTCGAATGACTGTCTGTGTGAGGATACGTATGAATATTTACACATATATACACACACAGGCTCACATGACACCACCGGAATATATGTAAAATAACCTGAGATACTCTCTGCACCTCATTTTCCAAATAAGTGGGCACTGGAACTGAAAAAAAAAACAGGGTTTAGAGAGGAACACTGATGTGACAAAAACGGTTAGTCAGTGTTCTTCAGCAACATTATTTAAATACATGTATATAAAAAGCAGAATCAAACAGTCATTTGTACCAGATTTCTCCTGAAGGCTCAGCAGTAAAAATCTCCCATTCTGACAAACATTTTGTACAACCTAACATAAATAAATCCCTAAAACAAAATAAAAAAAAAAACCTTACACTGACCATCTGAAATGCCTCTGTTGGTAAATGTTGTCGTTACTGCAGATCTGCTCCTTCACTGAATTCACCAGCTATGGTTTTGATCACTGGAGAGCTGGTAAAACCAGTCACAGCAGTGTGGAAAGAACCTCACAGACTAAGAGACGATTAGGTATATGCTGTATAGACGCTGAACAGTGCATTGTGATCACAGGATCTGTAATTGCTAGCAAATGCGATGCATGCGCGTGGGTACAACAAAGATAAACCACTGATCTGACGGATGGTTCTCTGGCTGCATGCATCTGCGTGACTCTATTCTCTGCATAGATATCAGGAGTACATGGAATTTGGTCTTGATCATAAAGAGCACAATGTTTAAAGTAAACCGGGGAATTAAGTGCTTTAAAAATTCATAAATAAATAAGATTAGATATCTGATGGTTCAGTATTAGCTCTGAATGCAATGCGCAGTCATTAGTATTGTCATGGAATTATTTGTACACTACAGGTATGAGCCGTTTAACGTCCATGCGCTTCAATGTCTCAGGTCTTTAGAAGTGAAGTAGGAAATAAAAATTCCTTATTTATATTATAATTCCTTATTTATTATTATTCTTATGTATGTATAAATGACAAAAAACGGGCACGAGCAAACCGCCCGCTGGCAGGAAAGTTAATCGTGGTCTTGAATGCTTTTCAAAACACATTTTTGGGAAGGATTTCAAATGGTCTGAAAGATCCAAAGGTAATAATTACTGCATTGTTCATATTGTCTAAATAATATTACTGTTCAAAATATAACACTGTGTGCAAAATATGTAAACTACCGCACGACTATGGTAATGTCCGGTCAACGTCCATTTCAGTCAACGTCCTGTTACACAACGTAATGCAAGTTAAACGGTGCATACCTGTATTATACAAACAACTGCTGGGTTTCAACCGAATACATTTACACACAGACTAATGCTCAATAAATAATGAAAATCCCAAATTTGTTATTCTAACATTATACACTACTGTGCAATAGTCTTTGGCACTGAAATTTAACATGCAAAAATGCCTTTAAAAGCAATAAATAATAAGAAATTATATTATAAAATGGCAAATAAAATCAATCTTTCATGACCCCAATTTGACTGTAACACTGCATCAACGCAGGGAAACCATTTGCCTGATACCCATGATGCCACAGCCATCTGTGAGCAGCAGTCCACAAGAGCGTTATCGTGCCAGCTCTCTGTGTGGAACACATGCCACTCCTCTCTCCTCTGTCAATCACAAGGGCCAGTGCCTAATCTCAGGCATCTGTGAGCATATGAATACAGAATGGAAACAGTTGACCCCTGATACAGGTGCTTTCATCTACCCTATGGGTTTGGTATTAATAGCAGTTCTAAACTGCTGACTTTACTTGTCTTGAGGGGAAGATGTGTTCCTCTCACTCTCCCAAGTAGGTAACTACCATGAGGCTCAACTATGAAAATCAGCAATATTATGATAATATAATTGAAAAAAAAGTGTTTTAAAGACTTTTGCACAGTAATGCATTGGCAAATCTGACACAGCTAACTAAACTGTTTTCTAACCAGAATTCATCTGCAAATGATACACTTTCTTTATATGCTGCTATTTATGGTCTTTCAACAGCACTAAAACAGGAGATAAGCTTCATTTGTGATTTAAAGAAACCATATATGAAGCTTATATTCTTGTTCATATGGCTTTTAGACGGCTCATGTTTTAAGTGCTTCAGCTCCATTGAAATAGAGAAAAGGAAAAAAAGGATTCAAATAGTTTTGCAAACAGCACTGATGGAAAGAAATCGTATTCAGAAAGCTGATAATCATCCACTGACATTATTTAAAGTGTCCAGTTAGCAGTTACTTGGTGTTTGATGGACAGAATGTGGGAAAGTATTAATCTATGTTAAATAATGACTGTTTCTGTCATATACAAACAGCAAGGAACGGTGACAGGCCAAGTTTAATAGGACTGAAAGAAGTTCTGTCAGCTCTTCCATGTTCCAAAAAAGAAAACCAGAAAATAAGACAGGAATCCGTCATCGATAGCAATAGGTTAGGCTTTTCTGAAAATGTGACCACTTTCATATTGCCTTATTGCAACAGGGTCTGACAGCACAAATTGACCAAGTCCAGCGTTCATCTTTCTTCCAGCCAATTAAACTTTTAGCATCTTTTCAACATCTTGGCGGTGCTACCCCTCTGTTACAGCCTCAGGAAAACCCCATTGCCAATAACTAGTGTGCCTCACAAATCCTGCACTGACACAGGTTTATTAATATATCTCTGTACATGGCTATATATTTTCTTCTCTTAAGTTACAGTACAGCAACTCCTCTACACATCTCCTCTCCCCCCGGTGCTTCATGTCAGCAGGAGCTATGGTTTTTGTGCTTTTCACCAAAAATTGCAGTGCAAAAGAAAAAAAAAAAAACAGTCATTATAATAACAACAATTAAACGCATGAGAAGTATTAACAAAAGGCAGATGATAATGAAAGTCATTTTTATGGCACCACAGCTTATCACATATAATACAAATGACCAACAGTGGGGCGAACGGAACCAGTTTGCATAGCAATGCAATAACTATTTCAATGCTTCAGTAAGAATATTTACAGGAAATATGATTCCCCTTTCCAGCTGAATGACTCGGATGATGAGTACAATTCTTTTTTAGCCTTTTTTTTTTGTTTTCTCTAGATGAATGGCGGTGTTATTGAGAGAGAGTTTGTTCTTAAAAGCACAGAAAACATCAAATCAACATTGTGAGTCGCGTGTCCATTTTTTACATCACATTTACAATTTGTCACTTCCATCTTCACCTCAGTGAGAACGGTTCTTCCTTTTAAGACTGAACGAGTCTATTGCACTGAGCAGGTGAGGCGTCCCCAGGACAGGTAAAAGCATTCTCAATCGCCGATCCTCAGTTGCTCACTCTGACATAAACAGAAACACAGACACCCGAGGTCTTAGTTCAATATCTATATGTTGTTCAGTATCTATAAGTTGTTGTACCCATTCCCTCTAAAGAATGGTGGTGGGGAGGATCACGTTAAACAAAGCAGCCGTTACTAAATTCACTTGGTCATTCCAATCACATAACAGCCACCAAGCTGGGTGGGTGAGGGCTTAAACAAAGTCAAAGTTCAAGTTAAGATTTATAATTTTTACATATGAGCATTGTCTCTAAGCTGTTTACTATTATCATCTATTATCTTCTATTATTTAAGCCCAAAGCCCAAACTGCGCTAAAATCTAGGCAAGTAGAAAGGAAAAACTCCCTAAAATTAAAAAAGAAGAAACTTTGAGAGGATCAAGACTCAAATGACCAAACCTCCTATGGCATCCTAGGAGTTATAATCAAGAATTACATTACATTACATTACATATTAATATAGTTAAAGTTATGGTAATTGACTGATAAATTGCTTTTTTAAACATACATGAAGCCATCTACTGGGTCTTTTCAACCTGCAGCTCATCCTGTCATATATGAGCTCAGAGTCAGTTAGTTCTGGATTGGTGGGGGTACGAAAATCTCTAGCAAAAACCATGTAATAATTATGTTCTCTTAGACCCCACCGTGGATGAGTATTGTATTTTTGAGGCTTGGGTTATTTATTTCTGGAAGATGGTTCAAATACCCTTTTATAGTGCCATTTGAGTGTAGTACATTTTTCATATAGTACAAATATTAACTAGCATGTACAGAGATACTGAGAGAGAATACTTACATAACTCTCCAGAATACTGGCTCTGGCCATTGGTCCCCATGTAGCTGGAGTCGGCATGCTCAGTGTTGGCACGCTGATGCTGACCTCGTGACCCCTCTCCCTTTCGAGGGCCGGTTGAGCTTTTGGATGATGTGGTCCCGGATGAACTGTGGCCTCCTGGAGATGGGAATGATGGTTTGCTATATGGCAGCACGGCCTCATCTGTATGATATTCAGAAATAACAAACAGACTAGTCTGTGAGTTATCTACTCAAGTAACATCATAAGAAAAAGGTTAGTTTTCGTTTTATTTAAAGAAAATGGAACTGTGTCCACTGGTGACAGGACTTCATGGAACTTGAAGATGGTGTTAGCAGCACCACTCACTGTTGATTGGTTACATACTATGTCTCACATGGTGACATGAACACATCCACTAGAAGTAATCTTCTATTGTTTTGTTGGTTTTTACTTCTCCAAATGTGCAGTTGTCTGTTTATCCGACCACCAGTTAAAATATTATTAAATGTAATCGCTAAACATGAAAAGCTGAGGCAATACAAAGGGCAGTCCCTGAACTGAACTGAACTGTCCCAGACCTTACAACTCTTGCATGGGAGCTGGTTATAATGATCTGGTTTGCACTGTGTGTATAAGTATGCTTGGGAAATGATTAGTGCACATCTGGTCTACTGGTTTAGCCGCCAGCATGCCTGCAGCTGGAGGAGGCCAGTGTCAAGCAGGGATAAAGTCAGTAACGGTGAATGGAAGAGAAGTCAGGCTGCCCACTGCAGGTCGTTTTTGCCTCCCAGCAGGTCATCTAATTAAACATAAATGAATCTAATAAACAGTAAACCTGCTGTAGTGCATACCTGAGATGGGACCATTCTTCTGCGCTGTTCTCTCCATTGAACCCAGTTTCTCTTGGCCCTGTCTGTGGCGCTCCAGAGACGTGCGGGCTTGTCTCTCCAGAGAATTTCTCACTTCATCTACCCCACTCATGGGCTGCCTCTCCAGAGACGAAGGCTTCCACTCACCAGGGCTGCCCATGCTTCCTACACTCCTCGGTGCCTGGACTCGTGGGGCTTGGCAGGGTGGGGGCTCTGGAGGTGGAGGTAGGTCTGACAAACAAACAAACAAACACACACACACACACACACACACACACACACACACACACACACACACACACACACACACA